>LR812529.1:8245644-8323462 GCA_903798195.1 Danio kyathit | reverse complement strand
TATTTCATTTATTTGATCAGGATTGATCGAAGAGCCCTGATGATAGAAGGTTTGCGAAGAAATGTCATGCTCCCTTGTAAAAGTATTTTGTAGTATTTTCCCAAATACAAGATACAGTATTTTATTTTGACACATTTGTGGCTGCTGTATTTTGTAGTTTATTTTGATACTTGTAAAATTGAGGTATTTGGTATTTTATTTCAAAATACATTTCAATGTATTTTTGCCCATCCCTGACTATATTACCCTCGACTCAAATCTCAAAACTGAAAGTAAAATTCATGTAGAACACTTTCATTTTCTGCAGACCTTAAGATTAGAAGGTCATGCAACAGCCTGGAAATGACTGTAACAAGTAAGAATTCTCATGGTCAAAAGTCTAAGTTGTTTTTTAGAAATGGAATTCCCCTAAATGCAGCACAACTGAGAAATTGGCACTAAATGAACTGTTGTCAGTCTCGCTGCCAAAGACCAGCACCAGATCACTGGCTGTTTTGTATCTGTCACAGAAGCGATGACATCTTTGTCTTTCTAAAATTCAGCAGGTCGGTTCAAATATTTCAGGTCAGGTTCACATGTTCAATTCAGGACACAGCCTCCCCACCCATACAGTATTTTCACTTGCCTTTATGCAACACAGGCTCATTGTGAATTTGTACCTCGTATGCATTTCTGGAGAGCACGAATGCTATGGGACGTATTACACTGCCGGCAATTTCTTCTTCTTTTCAGAGATGAGGTTCTCAAGGTGAATGCGAACCTTGGCTCTAGGGGTCAAACAACAAAAAATAAGGTCAAGAATCTTGGTGTTATTCTGGAGTCAGATATGAGTTTCAGTAGTCATGTCAAAGCAGTAACTAAATCAGCATACTATCATCTCAAAAACACTGCTAGAATTAAATGCTTTGTTTCCAGTGAGAAACCTGTACCACCAGCAGGGCGGATTACTGTAATGGACTCCTCACTGGCCTTCACAAAAAGACAGTCAGACAGTTGCAGCTCATCCAGAAAGCTGCTGTCAGGATTCTGACCAGAACCAGAAAATCAGAGCACATCTCACCTGTCCTCAGGTCTTTACACTGGCTCCCAGTTACATTCAGAATAGATTTTAAAGTATCATTACATGTCTATAAATCACTAAATGGCCTAGGACTTCAATACATTACAGATATGCTCACTGAATACAAACCTAACAGATCACTCAGATCTCTAGGACCATATAAACTAGAAATTCCAAGAGTTCAGTCAAAGCTCAGTGAATCGGCCTTCAGGTACTACGCCCCCCGCTGCTGGAATCAGCTTCCAGAAATGATCAGATGTGCTCCAACATTAAGCACATTCAAATCAAGACTGAAAACACATCTGTTTAGCTGTGCCTTTACTGAATGAGCACTGTGCTATGTCTGACAGATACAGTGCATGTGTAATTATAATGCAAGTCAATATTCTGATCATATTTTCACATTGCGCCTATATTAAACCACAATAAATATGAATAATTGCTCTTATATTTTTAGGGCGCATTCACAACAGGAAAGTCCATTAGTTTACTTTCTTTGGTCCAATGCAAATTATTTTGGATTTGGTTTGTTTTGCTTTCACACTATAATTTTTGCAACGAACCAGAAATTGCAAACAAAACCACACGTGTGCTAATGTTAGCTGTGTTATAGACAGAAAGGCTTGCGCTGCCGTTCGAAGAACCACCACTGACTAACTTTTGCTGTAGTTCAGTGAGACTGTTCCCATATCTTTTTCTTACACAAGTTCGTTATTCCAAATATAGATGCTATTTGAGTTGAAACAGTAGACTAGTTCTTCAGATAAAATTCCTAATAACTACAATAACTAAAACTTGTATCAAAGCTAGAGCTGGTATCATTAGCTATGTTTCCATCCACCTATTTCCAATGCGCATAAGAAACCGGTTGATGGAAACGCCATGATGCCCAAACATTTAGAAAATGCGCATAAAAAACATATGCGCATAACTGAGTAGGATAAACTTTTTATTCGAAAAGAAAAGATGCGCATAAACTACGATGGAAACAGTTTTACCGCACAAATTCCAGTGTGCGCATTAAAAAAAGGTAATGTGATTTTGTTATAAGAGATCATGTGATTATAAAAATGTGTGTAAATGGACAAACCAGCAGGCTGCGCACAAACCATCTGAAATGTCGTTTTTGTCATTCTAAGACGCCTTACTGTTTAAGGATTAGTGTTATTATATTATTATTGAAATCCAGAATCAAGAGCGTCTGTGCTCCGCGTCTGACACCTTCAAACGCCACCGCGTGTTCACTGCGTGGCAGGATTGCCTTCCGAAGCGCAAGTCATTTATTAGATGAAGAAAAGATTGATGCAGCTTCTCCTACTGCAGCAAATTCTGTTTTTACTGTTGATATTTGGCGCCAGTTAATCAGGAAGTGACGATTTTGTTCGATTTGACTCGTTGGATGGAAACGCAGCTTTATTCGCACGTCTGTTATGCGATATACCATTTTTGCACATAAAGTTCATTCGCAGTTTTGGATGGAAACATAGCTATTGACAGGTTTGTTAGCTGAGCGATTTCTCTATTTTTAGCAAAAAATCAGGATAGTTGTTGTGCAACAAGATATAGCGTTACTAACCGACGAGGAAGGTTAGTTGGAATTAAAGTATAAATTGAAATGTGAAGTCAACGTATAATGTCAAAACATTTCTGGAGAGCGCCAAATACGTCCCAGAAGGTATGTTTTTTTGCAGTTTTTGTTTTTGCAAATCCACCAGAGGCCACTGTGTACGCTTTTTGAGGTCTCAAGTATCTCTCTTGAGTGCCGTTCGTGCCTGCTGTTCTCGCGTAAATCCACCAGAGGCCGCTGTTGACTGACTGACTGACTGACTGACTGACTGACCGATCGACTGACCCACCCTCCTCCTTCCCTAAAATCAACCAATGTTGCTTTCAAAAGCACTGATTAACCAGCGCCCTCACTCTTCCCTAAACCCAACCGACAGTTTTAAAAAGCAATCCAGAAAAAGAAAAGTCCTCATCAGATTTTTACCACAATTTCAGATTTTACCACATTCTCACCCAGTTATTCACTTGTTTATTTAAATGACTTTTGTTTTTGTCTTTCTGCTTTCTGGAACCGTTCTTCGCCAGACTCCTCTCTGCATCTCAAGTCCGCCAACGTACATGGCGAGCTACTGGACAAACTGGTAACAGCGGGAAAGCCGTCCATCTGGAGGTAAGTGGTCAGCTGCTAGCACAAATAGGAACGACGTCATACTGCCCTGTAGCATTCGTTTTAAAGAAGAAATGCAGCCCTACAGACTTCTGGCTACATAATTCACCATCTCCAGAAATGTACTGTATATAGGGTTACGTTTTCAGAATGAGCCTATGCTGCCTGTAACACATTAAAAATAAAAATGCAAACCATAAAGTGCAAAACTATAGAAATTGCAGAATTTGCAGCCAGTGTTTCTCAACCACGTTCCTGGAGCGCCACCAACACTGCATGTTTTGGATGTCTCCTTTGTCTGTCACAACTATTACCGGTCTTTCAGTCTCTGCTAATGAGCTGATGATCTGAATCAGATGTGTTTGGTTAAGGAGACATGGAAAATGTGTAGAGCTGGTGGTCCTCCAGGAACGTGGTTGAGAAACACTGGAATGGTCGACAAGAAATCTTAATCCTTAATCTTAATATTCCTTCTCAGACCACACATGTAAAAGGAGAATAACTCTTCGGTCTCCAGACAGTGCTTTTTTAAGATTTGTAGCTCTACTTTTTAAGCACTCCTATAAAAAAATAAGAAGAGTAAATGTTAATTTCATTCCCAATTTATGGTGCAAGTTTCTTGACAAATGTTAAAACATCATCATACACTTAAAAATCCAAATTATGAAACATAAGCTGTGTCGTAAAATAGGTGATTTTTTTGTTGTTGGTGTTGTTTTTAGTTTGAAATGTTCAATTTGAAGGTAGACGGATCGTCCTCTTTCCTTGTATACTATTGTTTGAAGATTTTTTCTACCTGAATATGTCAGTAAGTCATTTTGAAAGTTCGTTTTGAGTCCATCTCCTACCCTGAAAGCTTGGTCTTGCTCATTGTTGGTATCTGCTGACAGCATGATTTCCTCACCACTTTGTTGTGTCTGACTTGAACTTGTGCCAGTTTTTAAGAGTCATTCTCAAAGTGTCTGTAAAGAAATTGAAAACAGTCTTTATCTATGACAGCTTGTGATTCTTACTAAGTGGGGGGTTTATTTCAATGTTATTTACTTTAGTAAAGTGTTTGAGAATCTGATACCTTGTACTTCTGGAGATTCAAAGTAGCCTGCAGTTACTTGAGATTGATGAATTCCTGATAGGTTAAAGGGTTAGTTCACCCAAAAAATGTCAATTCTGTTATTAATTACTCCCTCTCGTGTTGTTCCTATACCCCGGGACCTTCGTTCATCTTTGTTCATTACAAATGAAGATATTTTAAATGAAATCCGAGAGCTCCCTCATCCTCCATAGACAGCAAATGGTCATGAGACGTTCGAAGTCCACACTGTAAAAAATAAATGTTATTTTACAGGTTATTGTCTGTATTTTTTTTTTCATTATACAGTGAAATACCTGTTGTTTTAAAGATACAGTTGAAGTCAGAATTATTAGCCCCCTTTTGATTTTTTTATTCTTTTCTAAATATTTCCCAAATGATGTTTAACAGAGCAGGGAAATTTTCACAGTATGTCTGATAATGTTTTTTCTTCTGGAGAAAGTCTTATTTGTTTTATTTCGGCTAGTATAAAAGCAGTTTTTAATTTTTTTTAAAGCCATTTTAAGGACAAAATTATTAGCCCCTTTAAGCAAATTGTTTTTTCAATAGCCTACAGAACAAACTATCATTATACAATAACTTGTCTAATTATCCTAACCTACCCAGTTAACATAATTAACCTAATTAAGCCTTTAAATGTCACTTAAAAAATATCTAGTTAAATATTATATCATGGCAAAGATAAAGGAAATCAGTTAATAGAAATGAGTTATTAAAACTATTATGTGCAGAAATGTGAGAAAATCTTCTCTCTGTTAAACAAAAATTGAGGAAAAAAAATAAACAGGGGTGCTAATAATTCAGGGGCGCTAATAATTCTGACTTCAACTGTATGTGTTGTAATGTTCTGTATTTTCAGAGAGTAACACGTAATTTAACGTTAATATTTTACAGATTATTATTAAAGGTATTGTTTACCCAAATATGAAAATGGTGGCATTGTTTACTCATCCTTTACTTGTTCCAAACCTGTTTGACTTTCTTTTTTTCATGATCACAAAAGAAGATATTTCCAACCCAGGTTTAATCTGAAAACGTACCCCTATATTTATTTAAATATGTCCCAGGAGGTACGTTTTTTTTTTGTGCAGTTTTTGTTTTCCCGAATCCACCAGAGGCCGCTGTCGACTGACTGACCAATCGACGGACCCATCCTCCTCCTTCCTAAAACCCAACCGATAGTGTTTTCAAAAGCACCGACTGACCCACCCTTCTACTTCCCTAAACCCAACCAACAGTATTTTCGAAAGCAATCCAGAAGGAGAAAAGCCCTCGCAACAGGCTGATTTTTACCACGTTTTCAGATTTTACCACATTGTCACCCTGTTATGTTACTTTTATTTTTTGTTTTTTGTCTCACCTGCTTTCTGGAAACGTTCTTCACCAGACTTGAACCCTGTCGTCACAGTCAATCCACTCCACATCACAAGTCTGCCTACGTATGCAGTGAGCCACTGGACAAACTGGTAACAGCGGGAAAGCCATCCATACGAAGGTAAGTGGTCAGCTGGTAAGCGTGAAAAGGAACGGCATCATACCACCCCATAGCGTTCATTTTATAGACGAAATGCAGGCATACTTCTGGCTACAATTCGCCATCTCCAGAAATGTATATAGGGCTCTGTTTTCAGAATGAGCCTATGTTGGATATTTTGGGAAAAGAGCTGAAAACCTATAACCGTTGACTTCCATTGCATTTGTTTTTCCTACTATGCAGTTCAGTGGTAACGGGATTTCAGCTTTCTTTAAAATATCTTCTTTTGTGTTCAACAGAAGAAAGAAACTCATAAAGGATTGAATTCACTTGAGGGAGAGTAAATAATACACTTTAGTTTTTTTATAAAACATGCAATAATTTTAGATTTTTCAGTTGAGGGGGGGTGGAGGGGCATTTTACCTGTAAAAGCAAACCTGCTTAATAACTATGAAGGTGGGATTTTTTTCACAGACTTTAACAGAGTGTAAAAATCTTGATGGTTCTGTGGGTCTCGTCTATCAAATCTGATCTTCAATTTGTATTTTATATTAGATTCAAGTCAGGTGATTGGCTGGGCCATTCTACAGCTTGATTTTCTTTCTCTGAAAGCATTTGAGAGTTTTGGCTGTGTTTTGGATCATTGTCTTGCTGAAATGTCCACCCTGGTTTCATCTTCATCATCCTGCTAATGTAGATGTTGGACTGAAGTAGCTGATATGATGAATTTACAATGGCAAAGGGTGGAGAGTTGCTGAATAACTATTGAGAGATTGCAGATGCTGTCTGGCTTTCCATGCCATTCTACACCTCCCTTTCCTCATGTGTTCAATACTTTTTCACTTCATCATTTCATTTTATTATGAATAACTTAATAAATAAACTAATTAGATTTGTTTTCTTTGTATATATGGATTTATTTGGTTGTTACCAACATCTGGTGAAAATTTCAAGTAAAAAGCACCTTTAGAAATATGTTTTCTGAGAAAAATGGTGACATGTTGAATACTTACTTCCCCCACTGTTAGTGGCTATTTACAAAATTAATAGTAGTTATTAAATATGATTACCAATGGAATTGGTCAAATGTGCTTGATCAGAATACTGACTTGCATAATAATTAGGTTAGTAAGTGAGCACACCCTCACTGAAAAAAAATATTTATTGGATTTACTTCATTTTTTAAGGTAAGTGGTTGCAAACAATTTATATGCACTGTAATGCATGGCTCCACACAATTCAATCATGTTGTCCCAACACAAAAGGATTAAGTTAAATTAACACTTTTAATAAATTGATGTGGATTGAACATAAAAAAAATTAGGTTGTTCCAAAGAAATCTCAAGAATTGTTTTGTTTGAAGTAGTTTGAATGAGCAAAAAAAATATTGTTTTGAGTGTGGGCTGAATTTAAACAAACAAATTAAATTTAGTAATGTTCAACTTTACTTTTTTGTTTAAATTGTTTGTAACCACTTAACCCCCAAAACAATTGAGTAAATCCAACAAATCAGTTCTGGTATAATCAAAAAGAGGGATACAATCACTTACTAGAACGTTCTCAAAATGTTTTTTTCTTTTTGCTCATTCAAACTACTTATTGAAAATGAGCTGAAACAACACAATTCTTGAGATTTCTTTGGGACAACTTAATTTGTTTATGTTCAATCCACATAAATTTGTTAAAAGTGTTAAGTTAACTTAATCAATTTGTGTTGGGACAACATGAATGAATAGTGTGGAACCCATCATTTATTACAGTGAAGTTTCTCAATTTGCATTCTTTGTTGTTGAAATAGTCTTCCCAACCCTACCAGCAATGCCAAATCCCTGATAATGTTCAAGAAATAATTTGTTATTTTGTTTTGAAAACGTTTACACTGTATTACACTGTAAAAATGCAGAGTTCCACTCAATGTTGTCCAAAAACAAATCAATTAAGTTAACTTAATCATTTTTCCAAATTTAAGTGGATTGAACATAATACAATTAAGTTGTCCCCCCAAAAAAGCTTCAGAATTGGGTTGTTTCAACTCATTTTAAATACATAGTTTTAACAAGCAACAAAAGTAATAGTTTGAGTGTATGTGAGCACTTAACTGTATATTAAGAATAAATAATACAACACAATAGAATAAATCAACACATTAATTCCTCAAGCCTTTACACTTTTTGTTAATCCCTCTCAATAGTTGATCTTTTACATTGTACACTGTAAAAAAATGCAGGGTTCCACACAATTCATTCATGTTGTCCCAACACAAAATGATTAAGTTAAATTAAACCTTTTAACAAATTGATGTGGATTGAACATAAAAAAGTTAAGTTGTTCTAATGAAATCTCAAAAATTGTGTTGTTTCAGCTCATTTTAAATAAATAGTTTGAACGAGCAAAAAAAATATTGTTTTGAGTGTGGGCTGAATTTAAACAAACAAATTAAATTTAGTAATGTTCAACTTAACTTGTTTGTTTAAATTCAGCCCATATAAATTGTTTGTAACCACTTAACCCCCAAAACAATTGAGTAAATCCAACAAATCAGTTCTGGTATAATCAAAAAGAGGAATACAATCACTTACTAGAACGTTCTCAAAATGTTTTTTCTTTTTGCTCGTTCAAACTACTTATTTAAAATGAGCTGAAACAACACAATACTTGAGATATCTTTGGGACAACTTAATTTGTTTATGTTCAATCCACATAAATTTTTTAAAAGTGTTAAGTTAACTTAATCAAGTTGTGTTGGGACAACATGAATGAATTGTGTGGAACCCATCAAACTTTCTCAATTTGCATTCTTTGCTGTTGAAATAGTCTTCCCAACCCTACCAGTAATGCCAAATCCCTAATAATATTCAAGAAATAATTTGTTGTTTTGTTTTGAAAACGTTTACACTGTATTACACTGTAAAAATGCAGGGTTTAACGCAATTCATTCATGTTGTCCCAACACAAATTGATTAAGTTACAGTAACATAACCTCTTAAGGCCAAAGGTGTTTTTTACATGCATTTTTTTTTATTTCTCTTTGCTATTTGGGCTTATTGGAACCTAAATAAAATAAAAATCTAAGTATCATCTTTTGATATGATACACTTTAAGAGAAAAATGATGTCCATATATGAGGACTCGTGGTCTGATTTTACCCTACTTTTCCCGAATTTTCTTTTATGCATATTTAACATCAATTTATTTATATATTTTTTTTAACTTGCTTCGGCTATCAGAGAGTTAAAAAAATTTTTCTCCATTTTGGACAGTTGAAAATAGGGTTTGGGACATTTCATATGCTGCAAAACAGTTGCAGGATGACACTGTATGTCTGTAACAAAATATAAAACATTCAAAGTATTTTAAATAGCCACTTAAGAGCTAAAATGTGCTGTCCACGTACTGTATGTGGACACTCGGGCCCTAGGAGGTTAACACTTTTAACAAATTTATGTGGATTGAACATAAAAAAATTCAGTTGTCCCAAAGAAATCTCAAGAATTGTGTTGCTTCAGCTCATTTTAAATAAGTAGTTTGAACGAGCAAATATATATATATATTGAGTCCATTTCAGTGTCTGGCACTTTATATTATAGCACTTGTGATTTATTTGCCTCTCAATGATGATGAATCGCATGTGGTATTAAGGTGCATTGCTTAAAAGCATCTGATAAATAATAAATGTAAAGACAACCATCAGAGACATCACCATATCTGTTGTATAGCATACACTTGAACTTGAAAACCATGATAAATTTAGGGAAATCTCCTTGCACAATACTACATTTCGTATAGTTTTTTTTATAGTTTAGATTGGCACACAGTTCATAAAAAGTCCTAAAGCAGATGTTTAAGAGGGAAAAGGATTTGGCAAAGATGTTGTGTTGTGCAATAATAGCAGGGGTGAGCAATGGGGGCTGTTAAAAAAAAACCCTCCAGACTCCCAGTGTTTAATCCTTCACACTGAAACATCTCCCTGCTGACCAAACATAGAGGTCTGAGATATTACAGATAAGGAATCCTGTTTATGTTCCCGAAATCGCAAGTCAATTGGGTTTCGTCAAAATAACAATGAAAGCCAATCAGGAGGATACACTTTATTAACATAGCCTAACACAACTAATGTAAAATCTAGGCAAGATGTGACAGGGGGCGTGTCTGGGTTTCAGGTTTTGTAGCTATAAAAGTGTAAACGCAGCAGAGGAGGAGATAAGAGCAGCTTTAGCCGTGAAGGAAAAACACCATTCTTCCCAGAACCTCTGAGGTAAAGACATTATTCAGCACATTTATTATTGATGGATGCAGACGATGAAATGAAAACTTTTGCTTGTGTTTGCTTGCAGCTTGTATGGAAACGCAGAGTTCAACCATGAAGTTTCAAATTCTGGCTTTTCTCCTGCTGTTGGCTTGCATGTATCCCAGCATCGCACAAGGTAAGGTTTAAGGTTTATTAAATGGAATTCGTTTGCTCAATCTTCACTTGCAAACCTGTTTGAGTTTCTTTATTGAGTTTGCTATAAAAGATATAATGTTGGCAACCTGTAAATAAAAATAAATCAACCTGCAAATAAAATATTTATTAAAATGATGTTAAAAACCTGCAAGCATTGACTTCTATGGTAGGAAAAAGAAATATTATAGACCTCAATGGTTATAGATTTTTAACATTATTTTAAATATATATTTTAATTTGCTTAACTCATATAGGTTTGGAACCACTTGGAAACATTTAATTTGGGGTGAACTATCCCTTTAAAGGGATTTATTCTTTATGCATGAAAAATTTTATATTTTTATGATATGATATATATATATATATATATATATATATATATATATATATATATATATATATATATATATATATATATATATATATATATATATATATATATATATATATACAGTTAAGGTCAGAATTATTAGCCCCCCTGTTAATTTTTTCCCCCAATTTCTGTTTAACAGAGAGAATTTTTTTTCAACACATTTCTAAACATAATAGTTTTAATAACTCATTTCTAATCACTGATTTATTTTATCTTTGCCATGATGACAGTAAATAATATTTGACTAAATATTTTTCAAGACACTTCTATACAGCTTAAAGTGACATTTAAAGGCTTAACTAGGTTAATTAGGTCACTAGGCAGGTTAGGGTAATTAGGCAAGTTATTGTATAATGATGGTTTGTTCTGTAGACTATGGAAAAAATATATATATAGCTTAAAGGGGCTAATAATTTTGACCTTAAAATGGTTAAAAAATTAAAAACTGCTTTTATTTTAGCCGAAATAAATCAAATAAGTCTTTCTCCAGAAGAAAAAATATTATCAGAAATACTGTGAAATTGTCCTTCCTCTGTTAAACATCATTCGGGAAATATTTAAAAAAGAATTTAAAGGGGGGCTAATAATTCTGACTTCAACTGTACTGTATCTATATTTTTTACTGTTATAATGTATTTTTGCAAATAATATTTACGTTTTGTATACATTTGCATACTTTTTAATGTATTGAAATGTCTATTATAATATATTTCGGTTATAATAGTATTTATAATATATTTCCTCTGGGTGCTCCGGTTTCCCCCACAGTCCAAAGACATGCGCTATTGATAATTTGAATAAACTAAATTGGCCGTGGTGTATGTGTATGGATGTTTCCCAATACTGGGTTGCAGCTGGAAGGGCATCCGCTGCGTAAAACATATGCTGGATAAGTTGGCGGCCACTAATGAATAAAGGGACTAAGCTGAAAGAAATTAAATAATAAATTTTTGCAAATAATATTTTAATTTTGTATACATTTGCATACTTTTTTATGTATTGAAATGTCTTGTCAGTTTCTAAAAACAATATATTATGGTTATAATAGTGTTTCAATCAAAATAACAATAATAACAATACTAATCTTTGAAGAAAGAATAATGAGAAATAGGTAACAATTGCTGATTGCCAAGTTTGTAATGAATTTAAAGTAAAATGGGCTCCAATAGGGCGACATGGTGGCTCAGTGGTTAGCACTTTTGCCTCACAGCAAGAAGGTTGCTGGTTTGAATCCCGGCTGGGCTAGTTGGCATTTCTGTGTGGAGTTTGCATGTTCTCTCAGTGTTCGTGTGGGTTTCCTTTGGGTGCCCCGGTTTCCCCCACAGCATACTGATATAGGTGGATTGGATAACCTAAATTGGCCGTAGTGTATGTGTGTGCATGTTGGATAAGTTGGCGGTTCATTCCGCTGTGGCGACCCCTGATGAATAATGGGACTATAAAGCTGAAGGAAATGAAATATTATCTATTTTTGCTAATATTATTTTAATTTTGTATACATTTGCATACTTTTTTATGTATTGAAATGTCTTCAGTATCTAAAACACAATATATATTGGTTATTATAGTATTTAAATTAAAATAACAATAATAATAATAATCTTTGAAGAAAGAAGGATGGGAAATACAGTTGAAATCAGAATTATTAAACCCCCTTGGAATTCTTTTCTTTTTTAAATATTTTCCAAATTATGTTTAACAGAGCAAGGAAATTGTCACAGTATTTCTGATATTATTTTTTCTTCTAGAGAAAGTCTTATTTGTTTTATTTCGGCTAGAATAAAAGCAGTTTTTAGTTTTTTAAAAACCATTTTAGGGTCAATATTATTAGCCCCTTTAAGCAATTGTTTTTTTCCGATAGTATACAGAACAAACCATCATTATACAATAACTTGCCTAATTACCCTAACCTGCCTAGTTAACCTAATTAACCTAGTTAAGCCTTTAAATGTCACTTTAAGCTGTATAGAAGTGTCTTGAAAAATATCTAGTCAAATATTATTTACCATCATCATGGCAAAGATAAAATAAATCAGTTATTAGAGATGATTTATTAAAACTATTATGTTTAGAAACGTGTTGAAAAAATCTTCTCTCCGTTAAACAGAAATTCGGGAAAAAAATAAACAGGGGGGGCTAATAATTCAGGAGGTTTAATAATTCTGACTTCAACTGTAGGTAACAATTGCTGAGTGCCTTGTTTGCATTGAATTTAAATATTTATTTACAACTAAATGTTTTTATTTATTTTATATTAAAATTATTGTATCATTATTATCTTTATTATTATTTGTGTGCGTGTGTGAGTGTCCACACGCAAATGACTGATCACACTTTTGCTTTCTTCTCAGGTTACTATGAAAACTGTTGCTTGAAATATATCACGGGCATCAGGAAAAACATGAGAAGACATATTATGAGTTACAGAATGCAGGAAACAGACGGAGGATGCAACATTCCCGCTGTTGTGTGAGTATGCCTTAATATCGCGCAAATCAAACACAATCGCAGAAACTGGCTCCCGCATGCAGCGATTACACAGCAACTTAACAGAAACTCTTACAAGAAATATTCAGGCCTTTTTTAAATGTTTTTTCCTGGTCTCCAAACAGTTTCAAGCTGAGGCTCAAAAAACAATCCACATCAAAGCCAGTCTGCGCCGATCCAAGAAGTGAATGGGTCCAGAGAATAATAAAGGAGCTGGATGAGAAAAACATAAGAGCTATATAGAGACGGCTTTGATTAATCGTGTGCTTTAATGCACAAACATATGTTAATATCACACATTAATGTAATGTTTATAACACTATCAATCCTGCTGAGATATACATATATACTGTATATATATTCTTACATCATTACTATCTTCATGTAGCGGTTCATAATGGACTTTTTTGTATGTTTTGCTTTTGTTCATTGTATTAGAACAACATGAATGTATATGAACTGTGAATGTTTGCTCTTTCGGTCTCTGTTCTCCATAAAGAATCTTTTTTATACCTTATTTGCGCAAATATATTACTACTTTTGATGTTTTACTCGAATATAATCTGTGAACTGCATAGCTGACCTGTGTGCGTGTATCTTTATGTGTGTGTGGCACCTTGTATACATTTAATGTTTTTTTTTTAAGTAATAAAGTATTGTGATTGTACATTCAATTTAGTGTATTTTCTATCTTTAAAAAACTCTATTTTTTAAGTCTATCTTGTGTTTAAATATATTTAGTCACACTTTACAATAAGGTTCCATTAGTTAATGTATGTACTAATAAACTAATTATGAATAATACAGCATTTATTAATCATAGTTCAACATTTACTAATGCATTATTAACATCCAAATTCATGGTTGTAATGTAGGGATTATTTACAGTTTTAAGCCAAAGAATGACCAGTCTGTCAGATGAAGAAGAGCCGGAGTCAGAGATGCAAATAAATAAATGAAGTTTACTGAAGATAGTTTGCAGTTTCATCAGCAGAAGCCAGCTTCAACACTCCCAATGAGTTCCTAGGCCGTTCTGCTTACAATCATGAATCAATAACAGTTATACTCTCACATAACGTCGTTAACTGCATCATACAGGTGTTCTAACCTGATTGGTTAATACACAGATAGACTTAGAAAATTTCCACGTGGATGTGTGCGTACAATACTGAACAAACAATATCTTAAGCATAAACATCAGACATCCACTAGACAGTTTAGAGCTGACTCCAGACCTGTGAAACAGATCCACGATCAAATAGAACACACACACTTACACAGCAAAATCCTCAAAGTAAAATTTACTCAGTTCAGAGAACATTTGGTCCCTCTCTTTACTTGGGCTCTGACTCGATTATTAATGTTAGTTTCTCTTTGTTTGCCAAATAGTGTATTGTGGCAAATGTTGTATAAAGAGAGCAATTGTGCTCTGGATAATTGATTCTGTGGTGATTTAGTCACTGGTCAAATCAGTAAAATTTGTATTGCCCTATTAAGTTTGAGTAGTGTTTTATCACAAACGTAGCACTGTATAAAGAAAATAGAACTCAGTAATACTTTTATCAGATCATAAAACACATTGAACATCTGAAACACTCAAAACACCCAGATATAATGAATCAGCGTGTGCTTCTCAACTATGGTGAGTTTTTTTTCCCCCCTACAGTGCATGCTGGGAACTATGGATGAATGTTGTATGTTTGCATACACTGCAGTCATAAAAAAAAAAAAAAAAATCTCTAACCACTGTTGAGATAGATACGCTGATTATTGATGTTTGCATCTCTAAAGTGATTCAGATGCTCAATGTGTTTTTATAAAAATGTATAAAACCACAGCTGAGGTCCATTCTCTTGAAAAACACTGAATTTTGTTTCTTATATGATAAACCATCATTTATACATAATTTGCAAAGTCAAACATAACCTCTTATACTGTATCTCTTATAAAGAATAAGAATCAATACAGGATCAGTCAACCTGATCATATTTGCTCTCTTTACACTTGTTATAGCAAGCAAAGAACAACCGACAATAGAAATCGAGTCAAAGAGCCCAAGTAAACCACTTTTCTCCACGATGGTGACATTGGGAAAAAAAAAACATGTTTTGAAAATGTAAACAACTAAAACAGTTAATTCTCAATAAATCTCATATGGACTTTTGTGAACATCTGACAGAAATAAAGTCAAACTCTTCTGTTTCTGCTTATTAACAGCAGGTGTTCATCATCAGTGCTTAATCATTGCTTAATTAAGCCATCATTGTCTCATTATCTTTAACTCTGCTGTTGAGTAAATTTTACTCAATTTAGAGAGGGACCAAATGTTCTCTGAACTGAGTAAATTTTACTCTGAGGATTTTGCTGTGTATAGGTGTTCTAACCCGATTGGTTAAAACACAGATAGACGTGGATGTGTGCGTACAATACTGAACAAACAATATCTTAAGCATAAACATCAGACATCCACTAGGCAGTTTAGAGCTGACTCCAGACCTGTGAAACAGATCCACGATCAAATAGAACACACACACACTTACCCCCGGTTTCACAAACAAGGTTTAAGGCTAGTCAAGATTAAATTGCATGTTTGAGCTGTCTCAACTCAAAATAACTTGCAGTGAGATGTCTTAAAATACGTCAGTGTCATTTTTTTGTCTCCAGATGCACACCAGTAATTTATTTTTCGAAGGCCATTTTATAAATGTGGCTTAAATAGCCTAATTTATCTAACGCCTAGTCCTGGCTTAATCTAAGCGCTGTTTGTGAAACTGGGCCTTAAAGTACAATCTGTTTCTTACCCAAGGCTGAGTGTACTCCTAACTGTCTTTATCAAAACTGGTTAAAAACCAGTATAATCTATATCCAGGCTGTTATATTCTCACTACACAAAGTCTATCTTGAATAAAAAGTAGAATCACTTTAAAAGAATTAACCGTAAAAATAGCTAAATCACTTAAGACATTTTAGTTAGTATTAACTCATAGAAATAACAATAGAAACAATAGAAGTTGTTTCCAGTCCTCAGCCCTTCAGTTTCACTCGAGGTCTCCGTGACCTCTGACCTAGTTTGGTGGCTCCTGAAAATAGTTACAAAGAGACAGGCAAATGCACTGAGCATTCTTACATAAAGCAGTGTGTTAACTTATTCATTAGTTAAAATCATTTCAGAGTTAAATACTCATTTAAATAATCAAATAATCAGAGAAAAGGATAAAAGTTGATGCATGCTGAGACTGATTGGAAGGTATAAATCCGAATCCTTCGGTAAACATTACACACCATGAGTTAACATGAACTAACAATAAACAACTGTATTTTCATTAACTAACGTTAACTAGCATGAACAAAACCGTAATAAATGTCTTGTCAGTTGTTAGTTCATGTTAGTAAATGCATTAACTAATACAACCTTGTTGTAAAGTGCACTGTAAAAAGCAGTAGCTGTTGTCACTAATAAAATTAAGTGCAGATAACTTATTATGAATAAGTTTGTTCACCTTACAATATTTAAACAACACTGTAAAACCCAAAAAGTTAAGGTAACTCAAACCATTTGAGGACACCGATTGCAACAAATCATTTGAGTTCAAAAACTAATCCTAATGAGTACTGTGAACTTAATCCATTTGAGTAAATGAAGCAATTTGAGCACAGTAAAACCTAATAAATGAAGAGAACTCAAACCAACTGAGTACTGTAAGTAAAGGCAACTCAAACCGTTTGAGGAAAACCAATTGCTACAAACCATTTGAGTTAAAATACTATGAGTATTGTGAACTTACTCTATTTAAGTTGAAGTAATGAGGTATTTAATTAACTCATTACCTTCAACACTGAGCTCAAAGCCCTTTTCAAATGAGTAGAATTAACTTTCAGTAAAATTAGAGTTAACTACACTCATTTCATTTGATAAAGTTGACTGTTGGGTTTTACAGTGAAGTAATCCCAACTTTTTAGCACATTAAGTTGTTAAACTAAATAGATTCAAGTAATCTTGACTTACAATAATATGTATTCACAACTTTTGAGAGAATGCCTTAAAATGTCTAAGTAAAGTAGTGTATTGATTTTAAGTAAGCATAATTTAAAACAGTATGTATTTACAACTTCTTAATAAAGTCAGCTTCAGTACACTGAAAAAACTACATTTGGTATTTATTCAAACTACTTATTTAAAATGAGCTGAAACAACACAATTGTTAAGGGTTTTTTTGGACAACATAATTGTTTTATTTTCAATTAACTTAAATTTGTAAAAGCAATTAAGTTAATTTAATCAATTTGTGTTGGGACAACATGAAGGAATTGTGTGGAACCCTGCATTTTTTATAGTGTACCGTTGACTCAAAATAATTAGTTTTGTTAACTTCTTATTACACTGTAAAAAGAGATTAAAAAGAGATTACTTAAAACAAATGAGTCAATCTACTGCCTTAAAAGTGACAAGTTTTACATAAAAAATAAAAGTAAATCTGTTGTAACTTAGAACTATTAAGTTTACTCAACTTAATTGTTTAGCATTACGCACATAATTCCTATACTTAATAATGTATGGAGCTAATAATATGCCAAAACAATCTGAATTTGAATTGTGTTCATTTGAATTATTCACAATTGTAATTTAATAAATCTGATTTTTTATACGCTGTTAATTTTTTACATTTTATTTGAATTTCTTAATTTGAATTAGATTTTCTTCATTTGAATTTGAATAGCATAATTTGAATATTAAACATCTGAAAATTAAGACAACTGAATTTTCCAAGGCTGAATTTTATTTATAGATATATTTTCAAACTGTAGATTTTTTGTGTTCTGAATTCATAGACTGCAGATATCCAGTTTGATATCCAGATGAAGAAATTCAGAAAATCAAATTCATTATTCTAAAATTCAAAACCAGAAATTCAGATCGTGAAATTCAGATTCAGCAGAAAGTAGGTCAGGGGTGATCAACAGACAAAATTCAAATTCAAAACAATTTTTTACAGCATATAAAAAATCTGATTTATTAAATTACAATTGTCAATAATTCAAATGAACACAATTCAAATTCAGTTTGTTTTGGCATATTATTAGCTCCATACTAATGTTAAGGCAATGGGTTTACTCGCTTATTTAAAGTACAGTCAGCTAAACACTTTTTACAGTGTAGTGCTCACATTACTAGGAAAATATTAGGAAACCGATTGCCAAGTAAGTTAAACTAAAACATTTAAGTAAAGTCAAAAGCCAATACCTACACTGTAAAACCCAACAGTCTAAAATGAAATGAGTGTAAACTCAAAATTTGCTGAAAGTTAATTCTACTCATTTGAAAAGAGTTTTGAACTCAGTGTTGAAGGTAACGAGTTAATTAAACACCTCATTACTTTAACTTAAATGGAGCAAGTTCACAGTACACATATAGATGAGTTCAGTTAGCAATCGGTTTCCTCAAACGGTTTGAGTTGCCTTAACTTATTGGGTTTTACAGTACTCAGTTGGTTTGAGTTCTCTTCATTTATTGGGTTTTACTGTGCTCAAATTGCTTCATTTACTCAAATGTTTAAGTTAACAGTACTCATTAGGATTAGTTATTGAACTTAAAGGGTTTGCTGCAATCGGTTTCCTCAAATGGTTTGAGTTACATTAACTTTTTGGATTTTACAGTGTACCAAATATTTATAATCAGTTACATCAGCTGATTTGGTCAGTCAAAAAATAATCCAAAATGAAGACACTACTGTATTTTTAGCCTTTAAATGAGTTTAAATTCCTAATAGGAAAATCTTGGTGATAAAACAAGTGTGTCTTTCAGGGACTTTGCTTTCTTAGGAAAAAACTATTCCCTGATTGGTTCCATGCCATCAGGCTCATGTTAGCTCACGTTTAAGCTCTTTTCGATTGATTTAGGGCATTCTTATCTCTCTATCTTACAAAATGCCAAAAGCATCACTGTGAGGTGTGACAGCTGATGCCTAAACTTGCTGAGGCGAAATGAATTACTGGTTTCATGCCAAATAGTTGTGTTTCAAATACTTTTTTTAAAAGCTAAAGCTGTCATCACATCCATTTACTCTCGCTGTGCGGGTAAAATGTGATTTGTTCAAACAAAATGAGTTTTAAACATCACGGTTTCACTTTTGTTTGAGATAATTGTGCTTTTAAGATAAAGTTATTATACTGGCATCTATACTGCGTGGTTTATTAAAGAACTGTGAACACTTTCCATTGAACAAAGGTTTCTTTATAGCAGGAATAAAAAGACATTAGGGTAACACTTTATAGTTACACACCAATCATCTATTAAGTATTAGCAAATAGTAAATTCATTATCTGTTAAGCATTAACTCTACATTAACAGACGTTAGTAAGCAGTTTATAAATACAGCTACAAATGCTCTATTCTTGACATAAGCACATTTAAAATGTGCATAATGATTGTATTTTCATACTTTGTTACTGATGAATTTTTTATTACTAAATTAAATATTGCATTATTTACAACTCATTTGTATTTAAGAGTAGTTGGGGGATTTTTAAATCATTCAGAATGAGTTAGTAAATGATTAATAAACTATTGAAATTAACATTTAAATATCTTATTATGGCGACGCAGTGGCGCAGTAGGTAGTGCTGTCGTCTCACAGCAAGAAGGTCGCTGGTCTGATCCTCGGCTCAGTTGGCGTTTCTGTGTGGAGTTTGCATGTTCTCCCTGCCTTCGCGTGGGTTTCCTCCGGGTGCTCCGGTTTCTCCCACAATTCCAAAGACATGTGGTACAGGTGAATTGGGTAGGCTAAATTGTCCGTAGTGTATGTGTGTGAATGAGTGTGTGTGGATGTTTCCCAGAGATGGGTTGCGGCTGGAAGGGCATCCGCTGTGTAAAAACGTGCTGGATAAGTTGGCGGTTCATTCCGCTGTGGCGACCCCGGATTAATAAAGGGACTAAGCCGAAAAGAAAATGAATGAATGAATAAATGAATATCTTATTATTCATGCATATATTAATAGTTAATTTGTATGTTAGTAAATGCTTTATTAACTCAACTTCATCCAGTTTTGTGACCTAATCTAAAGTGAGTTATAAATCTCTAATAAATGACAATTAAAGGCTTAGTATCAAAAAAAAAAAACAATACATCTTTGCAATCGGTAACACTTTATAATAACTACACACTATGAATCAAGTATTAGCAAATTAATTCATTATAACTGCTAGTATATACCTATTAGTATATACCTGAATTATATAGTATATACCTATTAGTATATACCTGAATAACAAGAATTATAAATGTTAATTAGAATAGTTTATTAATCATTTACTAACTCATTCTGAATGATCTTAAAAAACCAGAGTTAAATAGAGTTAATGCTTAACAGATAATGCATTCACTATTTACTAATGCTTAATAAATGATTCATAGTGTGAAGTTATTATAAAGTGTTACCGACGTGTGGATTATTAAAATGTTCTTCAGACTAGGGAAAACATGCATGTACTGCTGTCTGAAAATGTCTTTGCAGAATCTAAAATTCTTCCTGCACTGCTGGGAAATCTCCATTTAAAAAAAAAAAAAACGTTCTTAATACACTCAAATCAATATAATTTTTATTTTTAAAGAATGTATTAAATTCATGATCCATATTTTTTATATTGTTCTTATTAATTGTTATTACAGTCCATTAAAAAAGAAGTAAACGTCCACTGACTGATTCATTGTGGTGGTGTTTTAAAAATAACATGAATGAAATTGTATGAATATATTGTCTTGTTTTATTTATAAATATACAGTTAAAGGCAAAATTATTTCCCTTCTGTGAAATTTTTATTATATTTAAAATATTTCCCAAGAAATAATCCATGATAATCCATTTTTATTTACACTGAATTTATTACATTTAAGTTCCAAAGCTGACTATACTCTTTTCATATTCTTTTTCATATTGTTCATATTATTTGTAATTACTGTCCGTTAAAAAAAAAAAAGAAATAAAAGTCCACTGACTCTTTCACTGTGGTGTTTTAAAAACAATATTGAAAGTTAGAACACTCTCCGAAATAAAGGTACGCGATCTGTCACCTTTTCGAAAGGGACAATTTTGTACCTAAAAGGACCATATTAATATCTCAAGGGTACATATTAGTACCTAAAAAGTACAAAAGTGTTCCTCTTAAAATTTGTAGGTACTATTATATACTTTTGAGGTACCAATATGGACCCTTCAGGTACAAATGTGTACCTTTTAATAAGGTACCACCCCAGTGACAGCTCGCGTACCTTTATTTCTGAGAGAGTATGTTTGAAATATATGCAATTGAAACTTCATACTGATAATACTATGTATTATTACATAAAGGGGTCTACAAATATATTGTCTTATTTTATTTACAAATATACAGTTGAAGGTAAAATTATGTTCGCTTCTTTGCAATTTTAATTCTATTTAAAATATTTCCCAAGAGATGTTTAACAGAGTAAGGACATTTCCACAGAAAATTTCACATTTCACATTTCCTATTATATTTTTTTCTGCAGCGAGAATCTTTTAGATTTTTTTTCAAAATGTAGATTTTTATTATTATGAATAATATTAGAGATTGGCTACAGAAAAAAACACTATTGTGCAATGACTTGCTGAATAAACCAAGTTAATTATTATTAATTATAGGAAATTAGCTAATTAAAGGAAAAATATTATGTAGTGTCATCAAAGACAAAATAAAATAGTAATTAAAACTATTATGTAAAAAAATGTCTAATTATTAATTTCTTTTATCTTTGCCACAATAATAATAACAATAATAACTTAAGCTCCTTTAAAACTTAATTCTCAAAGAGCTTTTCACAAAAAAGAAAGATATAAAAACTGTTTATAACAACAGTCAAATTGAACCATTCAAAATAAAGCATTTAAAATAAATAAAACATTCAACAAACCAAGAATGCACACCTCATGAATAGGCGAGTGTAAAGTAGTGTGTTTTCAAGGATAATTTAAACAATCGAAAAGATTCAGTGTCTAATGTCGTAGGGGAGAGAATTCCAGAGCTTCTGAGCCAGGGAAGAGAAAGCCCGGTCACCCATAGAGTGCAGACGAATGGAGGGGACTGTTAAAAGACCAGAATCTGAGGAACAGAGGTCACGTGAAGGGGAGTACCATGTTAAAAGTTCAGACAGATGATGAGAGTACACTCTCAGAAAAAAATGATACAATGTTGTACCAAAGAAGGTACAAACCCTTCTCACTGGGGCAGTACCTTTTTATGGAACAGAATTGTACCTTAAGACAAAGAAACAAATACCATTGCAGTTTAAGGACATGATTTATACCAATGGGAAATCATAATGTACCTTTGGTTTTTAAAACCTGCAGATACAATATTGTACCTTCATCAAAAGTACAAATCTGATCCATGAAGGCACCACTACAGTGACAAGACACTTTGTACCTTAACAGTGTCAAATGTGTTCCTTTAAGAACTATTTAAAGGCATTTTGCTGTATCTATGTATTTATTTTCAGTAAATATAAAACATTAAATACATTTTTACACAATGTTTTGGGGGAAAAAAAAAAAAAAAGTTTTTTTTTGTGTAAATGCAGCTTTTCCATTTACAATAAAGAGTAAAAAATACTTTAACATAAATCAAAAGATCTATTTTTTGCTAAACATTTCACACTTTTCACAGAAATGTTACAGAAACACATTCTCACATGTACAATATTAAACTTTTCTCTCCAATTTTCACACAATACCTTTGTAAACATTTTTAAAAAAATTATTTAAATAGAATTATGCAAACGTATTGTAATGAGATATCCACGATGTTTGATTAGTTTTACAATACTAAAATGTCTGCATGAACACTTTGCATATGCAGGACTTTTGTCAGCTCACGTGTGTGAAAATGTATTTATCAGAAAATGCTTACCAAATATTTATTAGAAATGCCTTAAATGTTTGGTTTACAATACCCATAGTTTTGTTTTACCAGTTGTTTTGTGTTATAGAACTTAATAATTAATGTTGATGAGTTATTTTAAACACCTGCTTTTAAATGATGATTCATGATTTAATCTGGAAATTATTCATAAAATCACTTTGCCTTTCCAGTCATATTTATTTTCATACAGTTGCAATCAGAAATATTCAACCCCCTGAATTATTAGCCCCCTGTTTATTTTTTTCTCCAATTTCTGTTTAACAGAGAGAAGATTTTTTCAACACATTTCTAAACATAATAGTTTTAATAATTCATCTCTAATAACTGATTTATTTAATCTTTGCCATGATGACAGTAAATAATATTTGACTAGATATTTTTTAAGACAGTTCTATACAGCTTAAAGTGACATTTAAAGGCTTAACTAGGTTAATTAGGTTAACTAGGCAGGTTAGGGTAATCAGGCAAGTTATTGTATATGGATGGTTTGTTCTGTAGAATATCCAAAACAAATATAGCTTAAAGGGGCTAATAATATCGACCTTAAAATGGTTTTTAAAAAATTAAAAACTGCTTTTATTCTAGCCGAAATAAAACAAACAAGACTTTCTCCAGAAGAAAAAATATTATCAGACATACTGTGAAAATTCCATTGCTCTGTTAAACATCATTTGGGAAATATTTAAAAAAGAAAAAAAAATTCATGGGGGGTTTAAAAATTCTGATCGCAACTGTGATAAAGAAGGAGTTGTCCAACACTTATGTACCATTTTTATAAGAACAATTGTGTACCTTTATTTCAATTATACCATAAAAGGCACAGAACAGTATCATAAGAGGTCTTTTCTGTACCATATAAGGTACAACATTTACAAAGGTACAAAACTGTTCCTTAGGGAGCATTAATTGTACCACCATGTACCTTTTTTTCTGAGAGTGTATATACTATCTTATTAGTCATTTATGAAAAGCTTAACTAGGTTAATTAGGCCAACTAAGTTAGGTTAATTAGGCAAGTTATTGGGCAACAGCTGTCTGTATACGTATATTTCTTATCGGGGCTGATATGTATATAATATTGATCATAAAATGTATTCTTTTAAAAAAAACTGCTGTTATTCCAGCAAAACTAGAAAAAATAAGTCTTTCTCCTGATGAAAATATATAGTAGGACATACTGTGACAACTTTCTTGCTCCATTAAACAATATTTTAAAAAGAATTAAAATTCTTTGCCTTGGGCGGCTTGGTGGCGCATGTTCTCCCCATGTTCGTGTGGGTTTCCTCCGAGTGCTCCGATTTCCCCCACAGTCCAAAGACATGTGCTATAGGTGAATTGGGTTGGCTAAATTGTCCGTAGTGTATGAGTGTGAATGAGTGTGTATGGATGTTTCCCAGTGATGGGTTGCAACTAGAAGGGCATCCGCTGCGTAAAACATATGCTGGATAAATTGGTGGTTCTTTCCTCTGTGGTGACCCCAGATTAATAAAGGGACTAAGCCAAAAAGAAAGGGACTTTGCCTTCAACTGTATATAAATGCATTTCTTCTTTTTCACGTAGGATTTTCTGCCATGATCTTTTTAATCCCTATTGTTTTTTAATTAAAATGGCTTTCTTTCTTCCACTGGACACAAAAGAAGAAGTTTAACTAAATGTTAATGCTGCTCTCTTCCATACTACAAAACACACACTTACATTCAAGATTCAGAACAGCACCGAAACACCATTAACGCACAACTAGCACTGCATTAATTGAGAATCATATTGCAAATCTTTCAACATTGAAATCATTTAAATAAAACACAGCCGCATTTTTCCTTTTATCTGTCTTTAATTAGGCTTTTGCTCAAAAATGTTAGACTATCCGGTTACCGTTTCACATCTGTTTTGACATCTTTACAAAATCCCCTCAAACTCTGCTGGCAGAAAAGTTGATTTTGCCTGGAGATGAGAGGAAAAAATAAAAAGAAGCAAACTGAAAGTGTCTTGAATCAGTTGCAGATAGAATCGAGGTCATGTGCTGGATTAAAGATGGTGAAGTCATAAAGAAACTGATACATAACATCAATGTTGGTCCGACTTTCTTTTGTGAAATGATGAAAATGGATGAATATTGTCCAAACTCTCAGAGGTCTGCTCTGAGCATCCTGTCAGCTTTCTATCTGTTTAATATTTGTCAGTTTTGTGCTTGACCACATGGCTCTGTCTATTTTGAGAGTGTGTGCTGTCCATGTGCTCCTCTTGTCGTTCCTCTTTATTTCCCACCGTGAGAGGCGTACAAAACTCCCCCAAAAGTGTGTGTGGGCCGTGTGTTTAGAGTGGACCACATCGCAGATTCATCTTTCCAGCATTCTTTGCTTTTTAGAAAACAATTCAATCATTTATTCTTAGCAGTGAGGCCAATTCCCCAGTACTAAAGTATTAAAGGAGGCTCATAAAAGGCAAAAGAACACATGTGCATTTTCTTAATACTAGAATTAATCCAAATGACTGACGAAAATGCGGGATGTTTTGACAATATGTATTGTGCAGGACAAAACCCTGTGCTTTGTTGATCAATTTACCGGCTCCTATATGTTTATTTAGCAGTATAGACCATTTCAATGTGGTTATGTCATTGGCCCATGAACCTTTCCTGCTTGTTATCAAACTATTTCATAACTGTATTGCTGCGTTCACACCAGACGCGAAAGAAGCGTCAAGCGCGAGTGATTTACATGTTAAGTCAATGCAAACGCGCGAATAGGCATCCTGCGGTGCGATACATGCGAATGGCGCGGCGCGAATGACGCGAATTGCGCGAATGGCACGGCGCGAATTGAACGTTTGACGCGTTTGACGCGCTTAACGTGCAAATCGCTCGAGTTCAAAAATCTAAACTTCTGCGGACATTCGTGCCGTGTTAACCAATCAGGAGCTTACTCTTGTGGGGGCATGATTGTGATGTAGCACCTGTTGTTGGTGTCCGGGGGAAATCCTCCAGCCGACACCGACAACAGTTCATCAAACTGGGCTTGGCTCAGTCAGAAGCACCGCTGAAAGCCTCCGTCATCCAGCTTAAGTTTCTGGAGGAGTTTATGAGCTCACAGAGCTGGGTGCATTTAGGGTGCTTTCACACTAGCACTTTTGGTCCGCACCCGGGTTCGTTTGACGTCATAGTACGGTACGTTTAGCTAGTGTGAACGTGTCTTCTGAACTCGGGTGCGCACCCGTGAACCGTACCCGAGTCCGCCTGAAAGAGGTGGTCTGGAGTACGGTTCATGCGAACTCTGGTACGGTTCACTTCTCGTATGAATGCAATCGTACCAAATAGCGGAAGTGAACCGGCAACTGTACAACAAACTATTGTTTTCATAACGTTCATTCGTGTGTGTGTGTGTGTGTGTGTGTGTGTGTGTGTATGTGCGCCACGTATTGTACCTTTAGCGGGACTGAGCCAAGCACAGTGATACACAGTGATGTCTGCTTGTCTCCTCCAGAAACAGCTTCTGCAGACACTGTGTGATGTTCTGAATGTTTATAATATTTTTGCGGCAGACAGACGCGAGTCACTTTCTGTATGTCCAAAACTTATGAGTTAGTAAAAGCAAATCGACCGCGATGTGCGGAAGTCTCCATTTTGGCGCTTTGCTTTCGTGACTGTCACCTAGCAACAGCCGTAAACAAAACAGCAGCTCTATGACGCAAGCGTACCGGGGTTCAGAAGGAAAAAAGACAGTGTGAACACAAACCAACCGAGAAGGTGGCAAGGGGGGACAATCGAACTTGGGTACGGTCCAGGCAATTGAACCAAGTGTGAAAGCACCCTTACTAGGTCTATTTACTCGCGAATAGCGCGATTTAGCCGCGCGTTCCGCGTCTGATGTGAACACCCCTGCTGAAAAATCCAGCTTAAACCAGCCTAAGCTGGTTGGCTGGTTTTAGCTGGTTGACCAGCCTGGTTTTAGAGGGGTTTTGGCCATTTCCAGGCTGGTTTCCAGCCATTTCCAGCCTGGTCTTAGCTGGTCAGGCTGGGAGTTGACCAGCTAAAACCAGCTTGACCAGCCAAAACCAGCTATGTCCAGCTTAAACCAGGCTGGTCAAGCTGGTTTTAGCTGGTTTAAGCTGGTCATTTTCCAGCCTGACCAGCTAAGACCAGGCTGGAAATTACTGGAAACCAGCCTGGAAATGGCCAAAACCCCTCTAAAACCAGGCTGGTCGACCAGCTAAAACCAGCCAACCAGGTTAGGCTGGTTTAAGCTGGATTTTTCAGCAGGGACAGCATCACAAGAGGTAATTCAATCATAACTTCATGTTAAAATAGCTATCATAACATTATTTATCAATATGTGGCTCTTTTTGGAAAACAGGAAATATGTTGGGACCGTTGTTTTTGTTTACATCCCTCAAAATGGTCTATAAAAGTTAAGATCAGGATTTTTAAACAGATCAGAGGTGGAAAATATTATGAAGCAACTTTTCAAGCCAAACAAAAATCCAACACAGGCTCATTGTGAATACATAGCCCCTGTATACATTTCTGGAAAGAGCAAATTATGTAGACAGAGGTACATACAGGTTGGGTTTAGAGAAGTGGGTGGGCGTTGATCAGTTGGTGCTTTTGAAAACACTATAGGTTGGGTTTAGGGAAGGGGGTGGGCGCTGGTCAATTGGTGCTTTTGAAAACACTATAGGCTGGGTTTAGGGAAGGGGGTGGGCGCTGGTCAATTGGTGCTTTTGAAAACACTATAGGCTGGGTTTAGGGAAGGGGGTGGGTGGGGATATTGGTTGGTTGGTCCGTCAGTCAGTCAATCAGTCAACAGCAGCCTCTGGCGGATTTGCAAAAAAAGGAAAACAGCAAGAAAATGTACCTCCTGGGACATATTTCGCTCGCTCCAGAAATGTATACCAGGGTACGTATCTTTAATGAGCATGCAACAAAAGTCTTGTAAAAATAATTTTTAATAAGGTCTCTGTGCAGTCATTAAATAATTGTTTTACCTAATGGGATGAATGGATTTTTGTGGGCATAGCTATGCATTCCTAAGTCAATACTTTTTTATTAAAATTAATATTACTAGGTTTATTTGCAGTGATTAAAAAGCATTTAAATATTACAAGGAAATTAATACTACTATATAACTCTTTCCACTCACACTGTAACAGACGGTCAATTACAGAAATTTACCAGAAAGTTAAATTTAAGGACATTTCTGTAATTTAACGTTCATTATTTTACGGTAAATGTTTGTAATTTAATGGCCATTATTATATTTTTTTTTCCGGCACCCCAGCTGCCGGAAAAAAAAACTTAAAATAAAGTTTTTTGTTTTTTTTACAGTGCAGTTCAAGACATATGACATACAAATCTGAGCTGTTCTACTGACTCACAATTGTGTATTTTTATGAAATACCTGTAAATTGACCTGAAGTGTTATTTGAAGACTTTAGAACTTAAGTTCAGAACATGAAAAAAAAATGTTCATGTTCAAAATCAATCTCAATGAAGTTGCAATATATGGTTCCTCGCCAGTCTATGGTCATTTTTCTCCAAAAAGTAAATGTGTTAAAAATGTAAACATACAAAATATAAATAAATACATAAACATAAATAACATAAACTTTAAAGAATATTTATTTAGGAACTTTTTTCATTTTATTTAGGAAGTTTACTTCTTTTTTATGAGTAACAATTCCCATTCAATCACTTAGAAAACAACTCTATGGTACTGAATAAAGCCGTTACCATCAGCACCAAGGCACAGATGGCCCTTGCAGACCCTTTTTGACCTCAATATGTTCCTCTTTCTACTGCAGTTTATGCAGATCTGTAGTCGGTGTAGACAGGGGTATGGAACAGGTCCATGTCAAGCCACTCAGAAGCATCTATGCTGAGGCTGTGGTGTCCCGGGACAGGCTTGGGGACATCAGCAGAGCTGCAGGGGTTGAGAGATGACTGGATTCTGGCTGCTTCTCTGAAAAGCTATATCTGGATGTTCTTTTTTTTGACACACACTCTCCTCTCCATATACCCCAGAAGATTTCTTATAAACCCTCCATGTTTCTGGAAAAACATTGTGCAATTTTATCGTGCAAGTCTGTGTAATCTCTGTTTTTGATGACTAGCCTAGTTTTGGGCTACTCATTACAAGTGTAATAGACGTCTAAACATTGACAGCTTGGATAAAACAAAGCTAAATTAGTGCTGTCAGTGAAAATAATAGACATTTAGTGGCAGAGGAATGGGCATGACTGGGACTTGATGCTGCTGTAAGTGCTCTTTGGAATCCAAAGTTTTCACTTCATGTCTGTGACCTCCGAGAACGCATAGGATGTGTCATACCCCTCATCAATGAACACTTGGCAGAGTCCCTGAGAGCTCAACAGCATTTTTATGACTGGCCCGCACAGCCACGACAATTCCAACTTGGCAATCATGTCCTAGTGCTCACATCCACCACTACAATGACAGGAGGATCAGAACTATCACATCAACCTGTTAAAGCAGTGGATTGCACCTTGAGACAACCTGGCTGCTTACACTCGAGTGGAGAAGCCTGTCATTGACATGAGCAATTAACACCAAATACAAAAAAAAACAGACTTAAAGACCTAACCAGAAAACAGAACTGAAAGCCCTGGTCAGTTACTCAGTTAGTGATGAGTTTAGTAACCTCCCCACAGGTGGACCAACATCCTGCAGCACAAGATCAGCAACCCTACCTCATAATTCAACAATGACCTCATGGGGTACTTCTGTAATGACTTCCGATCATCTAAATGAGATCTCCAGCTTCGAGGAATACCCCATGTCCAGAGTTCCTGGATTGGCTGGGCAGAACTTGCTATATCTCTCATTGCTGGACCTTGCCAAAGGCTACTGGCAAGTGCTCCAGAGAAAAGCCTTTAGTACCTCTAGCAGCCTTTGGCAGTACCAGGTTTTGCCCTTCGGACTGCACGTGGCACCAGGCACATACAAGCAGTTGATTGACCTTCAGTTATGGCTACACCAGGAGTATGTTGCAACTTACCTTGTTGATGTCATTATCTACTTTGAGAGTTGGTATGATGACCTCATTCAATTTGGGATAGTGCTGATGGAGTTATGGCTGGCTGGACTCACTTCCAACCCAATCACAGAGGCACGGTACCTGAGATGCCAAATCAACAAGTGATTCATTAAGTCACAGTTAAAAAGTAGTTGTCCAACCGATAAGACCCATTTAAGTGCCTTTTTTAGGTTTGGCAGGCTACTACAGATGCTTCATTCCTAGCCAGTGCCTTGACAGACCTTATCAAAAAGGGAAAGCCAGAGAAGATAAAGTGAACCCCTGGACCAAGAACAAAGTTCCAGACCCTTAAAAGGCTTTCTCTCATCTTCACCTGTCCTTCATGCACCCGACTTCAGCTGCCCCTTCACCCTCAAATGTTTCTGACATTGGCTTGGGTGTCATTAAAAGTAGGAGATGAGCACACAGTGTACCATGAAATCAACCCTCGATAAGGAAGCCCAAGCCATCACATGGGTTGTCCTGGACCTCCGCTATTACCTGCATGGATAAAGCTTGATTTGGTGACAGACCATCCACCTCTGGAGGTTGTAAGCTAAGAATACCAATGCTGGTGGCTCCTGAAACACATCAACAAGACAGAATATATACACCAGAGAGAGAGCACAGAGTAACGATGACTCCATATTGCTGTCACTAATGCCTGCTCTCTTTGTTTTCTGCAGAGACAAGGGATTAAGTGATCGGCACGCCTAAGCACTTTCACTTGAACCCATTCCTGACAGCTCTCTATCGACCACAGCTGCACCACATTTTGTCAGGCACTTCAACAAACAAGGCTGGATTCTCTTAACAAGAAACAAAACACATTTCACAATGAAATTGATTTGCATCCTCAAATTACTCCTTTGTTTCCTTTTTTGTATCACTGTTTCATCCTAGGATGCAAGAAAAGGACATAAACATTGAGGATGGATGATTGAAGGAAGATGTCTTTCTAAAGCGCTGGAGCTTGAGATTCCTAATATAAGGATTCACAATCTAGAAAATAAGATGCCATGGTCATTAATTACAAATAAAATGTTGTTTAATGTCAGTGCCATGACCTATTTTGGCTGCTGGCTTTAGGTTTTAAGCTATGTTTTGTGTTCTGTTGAATATAAAAGACAATTGACTTCCATAATATATGGTTGAACTATCTTTTTAGGTCATCTCTCTTGGCTTCCTGCTGTCCTGTATTGAGTCTTTTCTACTGTTGGTTCCTGTGTCTGCCTGGTCACTGGCTCACCAGGCTTTCTATGGCTTTAGCAGTTCCGTCTTCCAGTGCCAAACTCTAGTTTGTTGAATCACTACATGGTCTCCATTGGTTCCATCTGGAGCCTGTTCTCCTATGCCATGTCCTGGTATCTGGAGTGGACCATGGTATTTTTTTCATCCAACTTGTGCAGCGTCTCATGTTTGTTAATTAAAAATTCTTTCTAATTCTGTATTTAGGTCTTTTTTTCTCAGGACCCTGACATAAACAGCATTGGATCCCATAAACCTTCCTCATCTGACTTTTATTGATTCTGTAAAAACTCTCTTATACTCCCACATACACATGTAATCAATTCTCGTGCCTCTGTTGGTTCTTTATTAGACGGCCTATAAAATATAGAGAGTGAATTAATCAGCCACCCATGAACATGTCACGCTTTGCGATCTAAGACTGCTTATTTTGCCCTAGGATAAAAAAGAAGTATTTTATAATTCCAGAAATTAGTTTCACATGGCATCATTTGAACATTTCACTCTGTTCCTAATCTTTTCACTCTGTTCCTCGTGTTTTCGCACTGAGGATAATTGAGGAAGTCTGTTAAAAACAAATTCAAAAGGTTCAAAATGCTCACTGATTGTCTAAAAAGAAACACTGTGCATTGAGAGCTGGGGGTGGAAAATTAATTTGATTATCAAGGTAAATTGTACTTAATTTGTTCTCTGGAAAACATGCAAGTACAGTCCTGATTAAAATCCTAATGACAAGTATTCACACTTTGTGCTGGGGGATTGTAACCAGGTTGTAAGTGCTGCTTCAAAATGGCAAAAGAAGAATCCAAAGCAAGTAACAAAAAAGACAGAGCAGTCAATGTATAAAAAACTGAATTTAACTCAAACAGCCGTTAATCAGCTGATCAAAAGTTTGAAACTAAAGCACACAAAAACACTTAATTTAAAGTAGGAGTGTCAGGGGTCTCAGCCCTGCAGAGTTTAGGGCGTACTCACACTATGCTATCCGAACCGTGCCCAGGCCCGTTTCCCGGATCGTTTGAAAAGTGTGAGTGCTCTGAATCGGGCTCAGGCACGGTACACTTGGGTGGCCCTGGCCCGGTTGGAAGAGGTGGGCCAGAGCGCGGTTCACTTGGGCTCAGGCGCGGTACGCTTACAGTGTGAGTGCAAGCGTGCTTGAGCCCAAAACTGAAAGCGAGACGTGACTTTTAAGGGACTGTTTGATATGGATTAATTAATCATTCGTACTGTTCAATGAACGCAAACTGTCGTAGATTATTAAAGCCGCAAACCTCTCACTGCACGTCAGCTGCACCTTCAGCAAACTTCCTAATTCCTGCAGCACGAGGACTTTATGATTGTTTATGAGCGTCAAAAGTGGCTGATCTGTTCGGCGAAATATTAGTCTGCGTGTCACCACTAAAGAAATCTCCACTGTGCTGAGCGAGAGCGCTTACTGAGCAGCGCGTCATCGATGACGGAAGCGCGCCCAGGCCCGAATGTAATGTGAGTGCGGGCTGTCGGGGGAGACGGGAGGGGGGACAAGCGTGCTTCGGCCCGATTCAAGGCAACTGTACATAGTGTGAGTACGGCCTTAGTTCCAACCCTGCTTCAACACACTTAAATGCAGGTTTCAAACAAGAGTGAAGGACTCAATTAGTTTGGAATAAAACTGTGCAGATCAAGGCCCTCAAGATCTGAGTGTGACACCTGTGACTTAAAGTGTCAAAAAAAAAACACTCAGTAGTGAGTAGCCCCACTGTTATTGTTAATCACTTGAAACATTTAAAGAGCCCCTATTATGGGTTTTTGAAAATGACCTTCCATGCATCGTGTAACACAGCACTAAGTGAATGAAAACATCCAGCTGAGGTTTCAATCTGAAAGCTATTAAAATTAAATGAATCGTGTTGGGTTTGGATCTTTTGCCTGAACGAATCTAAGTCAATACGGTACATCATCAAATATGTAGTGCTGGATCTGGTAAAATGTGAACGTGCCTTACCCTTTAGACACTGGCAGAGCGCAGGGAATCACGGGACTGATCATGACACAAAAAAAGGTTATAAAGGTTAAAAAAGGTTAAAGTTCATTTACACAACAATACCACAGTATAGCCAACCTAGTGCTGTGTTTGTTCCTGTCATTTTTCTGATGATTGATACAATAATCTACGCTGCAACGCAGGACTCGTCGGCCATTTGCTATTAAAGGAAGGAGCAGCAGAGACTATTATGTATGGGACTTTGTCAGACTCTTACAGGGACTTTGCCAGTAACTGTTACAGTTCATTTGGACCAGTTTCTTCTTCCTCCGGATCATAAAATGTAAGTGTAATTAAAATGGTTGCCTTGTTTTTTGTAGTTTGCAAAATATGTATTTAACTGTGTGTTGTAATTTGTAATCAATTATCTATTATAGATCAGTGCTTTTGCTGTATCTATAAAGGTTCGTACACACCAGGACGCTTGTCGTTTGCGTCAAAACAAAAAAAAAACGAGCATGAGGCGTTTCTTAAAAAATTATGCTTTTATGCCTGGCGTTTTGCGCGTTGGTGTGCACAATCACATTGGCGCCCTTTATTTAGTCACGAGGTGTTAAACGTCGACAGAAAATGCGAGCAAAAAACGTCCCAGTGTGCACGGGCCTTAAGGTTAAATCTTTATGGGGTTATTCATATATTGCGTCCAAACCCATGTTGAAAACGCCACGTGTTTTCTCGCGATCCTCTGCCGTTTGCTATAACCACCATCAGCTGTTTCTCACACGAGCAATCATTTTTCCAATTTTCAAAATAGTTCAACTTTTTGCCACTGTGTGGATTAATATTGAATGTGTGTCGTTGTTATTACTTGGGGTTAGGTTTAAGAGTAGAGCAATATGCTGGTGTTTAACTGCATTGCTTAATTACATTCCTGCTTTGGGCTCTCACATACTCTGTGCTACTTCATAGCCTGGGTGGGCGTTTCTCACTGTCTCGCGCTGAACCCAGTCGACCAATCACAACAGACTAGGTAATCGGAACAAATCACAGCAGATTGGACCCACCCAGATCACAGGTTGAGCACCCCCTGCTAGCCTCACTAACACCACTTCCGGCAGCAACCTAGCTTTCCCATGTGGTCTCCCATCCAGGTTCTGACAGCCTTGCTTAACTTCAGTGGGCGACCATGTGAGAGTTGCAGAGAGCAAGCTGCCAGCAACATATTAGGAGGTTTGCTGAAGGTGCAGCTGTCGTGCAGCGGGGGGTTTGTATCTTTGACAAACTATGACAGTTTAAGTTCATTGAAAAGTGAGAATGATTAATAAATCCACATGAAATTGTCCCTTAAAAGTGACGTCGCGTCTTCAGTTTCACAATCAGGCATGCTTTGCACTCACACTACAAGTGTACCGTACACCTCTTCCAACCGGGCCAGGGTCGGCCAACTGAACAAACCTGGGCCTGATTCGGAGCACTCATAATTAATAATAATAATAATAATAATAATAATTCCTTACATTTATATAGCGCTTTTCTAGACACTCAAAGCGCTTTACATATTGGGGGGGGGATCTCCTCATCCACCACTAGTGTGCAGCATCCACCTGGATGACGCGACGGCAGCCATTTTGCGCCAGACCGCACACCACACACCAGCTGATTGGTGGAGAGGAGACAGAGTGATGAAGCCAATTATGATATGGGGAGGGTTAGGAGGCCATGATGGACAAAGGCCAGTGGGCAGATTTTGGCCAGGATGCCGGGGTTAAACCCCTACTCTTTTTCGAAGGACATCCTGGGATTTTTAATGACCACAGAGAGTCAGGACCTCGGTTTAACGTCTCATCCGAAAGACGGCGCTCACTGAGCAGTATAGAGTCCCCGTAACTATACTGGGGCATTAGGACCCACACAGACCACAGGTTGGGCGCCCCCTGCTGGCCTCACTAACACCACTTCCGGCAGCAACCTAGCTTTCCCATGTGGTCTCCCATCCAGGTACTGACCGGGCGCAGCCCTGCTTAGCTTCAGTGGGCGACCATGTGAGAGATGCAGAGAGCTAGCTGCCGGCTAAATTGTCAATCGAACTGGCAAATTGGGGTAAAAGTGTGAGTAATTAATCTAGGTAGACGATTGGCCTGTGTCTTGATAGATAGCCCGTCTGATCCCCTGGCTCAGTGCAGGTGGTAAAAATTTTGTATCGACCACTTGACTTTTTTTGTGTCCCATAACTCGTAGGATTAGGATGCGTGTGCAACTCAACAATCCTGCCATGCCCAAAGAGTCTTTTTGCCTTTGCCATCAGAAGATTCACTGTGACTGCATGACATGAAAGCCATATTTTTGCACAGATTTGAAACTTTTTAAGGCTAAGGTCTTAAACCTTTCATCAGATGTCTGCAGATATACAGCGGTTTGAGTTTATATTTGGTTTTCCACACATTGAGTCCTCTCTCTTTTTTGTTACTTGCTCCTGTTTTTTATTTTGGGACTTTAAAGCAGTACTTACAACCTGGTTTCAATCTACCAACTCAAAATGTGAATACTTGCCATTTTTCCCATCGTCTTTAGATTTTGATCAGGAGTGTATATTCTGTTCTGTAACAAACGAGCCGTTTTAAATGGTAAAACATAGACATCTTCATCATGTTCAAATGTTTCTAGAGTTTCAGTGAGTGTTTGAGTCCCTCAATTGTCCTTGTTGTGAAAAGAACAATTACGACCAAAGCACTGTGAGGCAAATGAGGGGGACACAAAAACTTAAAATGAAATTTTACACCATTTGCATTATATAGTTTCACTGCTTACACAATTTAAAGTATTAAACATAGTTAAGTATAATACAAAGCATGGTTTTTAATCAGATTCTGTCCACCTGATTATGTTGTTGTGATTCTGTTGCTTTGAGTTTTCACCTGGAATTTCACCCCTTAAACACCGTTATTTAAAACGTTACAACAATGTGGGCTGTTTGGCTTTAACAAAATCATATGTCATTGATTAACAACATTGTAGCTCAGAGTAAATGGGGCTTTAAAATATTTATGAGTGCTTTTTTACAGGAATGCACTTTTGAACAATAAAGCTAAGAAATATTTTCTTCCCCAGTGATGCCTTTTGTACATCTTATTATCTTTTAAGAGAAGCCTGTGTCATTTCTGGTAAAAAAAAAAAAAAAAATGTGAATAAAAGTGAATAAAAGTAACTTCATATTAAAATTTGCCAGGGTTATATTATATATACACTACCTGACAAGTCTTGTCTGCTATCCAAGTTTTAGGAACAACAAATAATAACAAATAAAATTCTAGTTGATCATATGGTGTCAGAAGTGGCTTATATAAAAGGCAAAGGCCTCTAGATTCCGCTTATTCTACCAAAATAAAATATGATCATGCCTTGATTTGTAACTATTTAATTAGGACAGTAAGGTCTGAGTTTGCTTAGACAAAAGTCTTGTCACTTAACAGAAATAATGTACAGTATAGAATATAAAGTCATGCTGCAGTGGAAAAAGACTTATTATTGTGTATGACTCCCATGAGCTTGGAGGACTGCATCCATACATCTCTGCAATGACTCAAATAACATATTAGTAAAGTCATCTGGAATGGCAAAGAAAGCGTTCATCAAGATTCTTTGGATTCATCTTCAATGCCTCCTTCATCTTAGCCCAGACATGCCCAATAATATTCATGTCTGGTGATTGGGCTGGCCAATCCTGGAGCTCCTTGACCTTCTTTGCTTTCAGGAACTTTGATGTAGAGGCTGAAGTATGAGAAGGAGCGCTATCCTGCTGAAGAATTTGCTCTCTCCTGTGGTTTGTAATGTAATGGGCAGCACAAATGTCTTGATACCTCAGGCTGTCGATGCTGCCATCCACTCTACAGATCTCTCGAATGCCCCCATACTGAATGTAACCCCAAACCATGATTTTCCTTCACCAAACTTGACTGATTTCTGTGGGAATCTTGGGTCAATGCAGGTTCCAGTAGGTCTTCTGCAGTATTTGTGATGATTGGGATGCAGTTCAACAGATGATTCATCGGATAAACCTATCTTCTGCCACTTTTCCAAATGATCAACTACAGGCCAAGTTATTATTTGTTGCTCTTACAACTAGGATCGACGACAAGACTTTTGTCAGGTAGTGTATATATATATATATATATATATATATATATATATATATATATATATATATATATATATATATATATATATATATATATATAAAATAACTGCAGACAAATCTGCCTCTGAATAAATCAGTCAGTCAGTCAGTATAAATCTGCTTCTGAATTTTACTTTGTAATGAGAACATTCATGGAAGCTATATTTAAGGCTTGCTCCAAACCAACGATCTCAGACTACAGTATGTGTGACACAGACAGATTATGCAAGAAGAAGCATTCCAAGGAACATTTTTTGGTCCCCTATATACTCTTCAAAGCTCTCACTCTGGAAGATAAGCCCTTTAAAGGGATTAGGGCATAGAAATGAGCCATGTGATGGTTTAGCCAAAAATAAAAATGAATGCATTCACAGTGAAGACATCACTATAAAAATGCAGGGTCCCACACAATTCCTTCATGTTATACCAACACAAGTAGTTTAAGCTAACTTGATTGTTTTCAAAAATTTAAGTGGATTGACCATAAAACAAACAAGTTATCCCCCCTAAAAAAACCAAAGAATGTTGTTGGGTCAGCTCATTAAAAATAAGTAGTTTGAACAAGTAGCAAACATATTTTTTGACTGATCCCAGGTGTAGGTGACTTTTTCTTCAGTAAAACATTTAAACTAAACCCATTTTTCTTAATCAGAATCAGAAAGAGCTTTATTGCCAGGTATGTACACATACAAGGAATTTCTTTTCGTGACAGAGCTTCTGCAGTGCAACAGAATTACAGAGACAGGACAAAAAACAGATAATGAATATATTTTAAAAATAAGTAGTGAATGCAAATATACATACATACAGGTAAATTATTATATACAACATTATATGTGCAGCTGGCATGTAAAGTATGTTGTTAAATAAGTCTATATGTGTATTAAAGAATCAGAATAAGAATCAGTTTTATTGCCAAGTGTGCTTCACACACACAGGAATTTGTTTTGGATACAGAAGATTTCAGTGTAAATAAAGTGACAACACGAGCTTCCAGTGTACATAAAGTGTTAAGTGACAACACAAAATTAACTATGAGAAAAGAAAAAGGCGATAAACATGAAACATTAAACAGAGATGCAGTTAGTCAAAATGTTGAGTTGTATGTATATTTTTGTTATAAATATACAGGTTATAAGGTGCTGTGTACAAATGCGTGTGATAAAGGATTGCTCGTTTATTGCACAGTAGGGGAATATTTAACTGTTCATGAGGTAGATGGTCTGAGGAAAGAAACTTTTCCTGTGTCTGGCTGTTTTTGTTCTTGGTGCTCTGTAGCGCCGACCAGACGGTAACAGTTCGAACAGGTAGTGTGCAGGGTGTGAGGCGTCCAGAGTGATTTTGCGAGCTGGAGTGATTTTGTGTGTATAAAGTGTATAGCAAGTAGTGATGTTTGTTTCATAATTATTATCATCAAGTGTTCATGAGATGGATTGCCTAAGAGAAGAAACTATTTCTGTGTCGGGCTGTTCTGGTGCGCAGTGCTCTGTAGCGTCAACCAGAAGGTAAAAGTTCAAAGAGGCAGTGTGCTGGGTGTGAGCGGTCCAGAGGGATTTTGGCAGCCCTTCTGCTCGCTCTGGATAAGTACAGTTCTTGGAGAGTAGGGAGGGTTGTACCAACGATTAGCTCAGTGGTCCGAACTATTCAACGTAGTCTTCGGAGGTCGGATTTGGTAGCTGAGCTAAACCAGACAGTTATTGAAATGCAGAGGACTGATTCAGTGATGGAGGTGTAGAACTGTTTCAGCCGCTCCTTTGGAAGGTTGAACTGACGAAGGAAGTACAGCCTTTGTTGAGCTTTTTTGACAATAGAGTCAATGTAAGTGTCCCACCTCAGGTCCTGAGAGATGGTGGTGCCCAGGAACCTGAATGACTCCACTGCTGCCACAATGCTGTCCATGATGCTCAGTGGGGGGAGAGCAGGGGGTTTCTCCTGAAGTCCACTATCATCTAAACTGTTTTGAGAGTGTTGAGCTCCAGGCTGTTGCGACTGCACCAGACAGCCAGCTCCTTAACCTCCTGTCTGTAAGCAGACTCGTTACCGTCCTGAATGAGGCCGATAAGTGTGGTGTCTTCTGCAGGAGTTTTGGACTTCAGGAGCTTGACAGAGGGGTCCTTTGAAGTTCAGTCATTTGTGTACAGGGAGAAGAGCAGAGGGGAGAGGACACACTTCTGGGGGGCGCCAGTGCTGATTGTGTGGGTACTGGATGAGAATTTTCCCAGCTTCACCAGCTGCTGCCTGCCCTTTAGGAAGCTGTTGATTCACTGACAGACAGAGGTGGGCACGGAGAGCTGAGTTAATTTGGGCAGGGGTGATAGTGCTAAAAGCCGAGCTTAAGTCTAGCTTAAGTCTGTGGCTCCTAATCATGCAAAAACGTCTTATGAAGCCCACCAAGCAATTTTGTGTTTAATAGACATCTAATAGACATCTAAACGTAAATGTCTTGGCTATAAAGTTAGATTTGGGCTGTCAGTGAAAATCTAATAGACATCTAAGAATAACACAGAACTAGATTAGTCATCAAATACACATATTAGACAGACTTCACATGTCTAGTCATTCTTGTCTTTGATGACTAGTCTAGTTTTGAGCTATTGTTAATGTATTAGATTTTAACTGACAGCCCAAATATGTCCTCATTTTAGTCATTTGTTTCGACATCTCTATTAGACTACTTTTAAACAGACACACACACACAAAATGCTTGCTGCACTATTTACAACATTGTCACTTTCATTCCAGGTCCTCAGGCAAATTGTCTGGCATGATATCAAGCTTGCAAAGAAAATCATAAATCATTTATTTGAACTGGTTCCTTTTTTGAGAACTGTATGAATCAATTCACAAATATACAAATCTGTGTAAATCAAAGCTCACTTTTGGATGTCCTACAGTCATTTCTTGAAATGAGCCATTATACCAGTCTGTTTGACGTCATATTAGCAAACTTATTCCGAGCTCCAGCTCCGACAGTTACTGAACTTCTGAACAAAGGAAAAAGTCCAGAAAAACTGACGATTCGGTGACAAGTGTATAAGTCAAACCAGGGTCATTCTGAAAATGTACCTCTATATACAGTTAAAACCAGAAGTTTACATACACTCTAAAAAAAGGAACATAACCATTTTTTTTAAATGTCTGATGGTAAATCATACTAAATGTTTACTATTTTAGGTCCATTAGGATTACCTAAATGATTTACATTTGCTAAATGCCAGAATAATGAGAGAATTTTTTTATTAATTTCTAGATAGTCAAAAGTTTACACACATTTCCTTGGTATTTTTTTTAGCTTTGCTTTTAAACTGTGTAACTTTGGTCAAATGTTTTGGGATTTCCTTCCACAAGCTTCTCAAAATAGTTTGCAGGAATTTTGGCCCATTCCTACTGACAGAATTGGTGTAACTGAGTCAGATTTGTAGGCTGTCTTGCTCGAACAAGCTTTTTCAACTCTGCCCACAAATTTTCTATAGGATTGAGCACAGGGCTTTGTGATAGCCACTCCAAAACATTCACTCTGTTGTCCTTAAAGTACATTTTAACAAATTTGGCAGTATGCTTAGGGTCATGGTCTGTTTGGAAGACCCATTTGTGGCCAAGTTTTAATTTCCTGGCTGATGTCTTGAGATGTTGCTTCAGTATTTCTACATAATGTTCTTTCTTCATGATGCCATCTATGCTGTGAAGTGGACCAGTCCCTCCTGCAGCAAAATAGCCAACATGATGCTGCCGCCCCCATACTTCACAGTTGGGATGGTGTTCCTATGCTTGTAAGCTTTCCCGTTTGTCCTCCAAATGTAACACTGGTCATTATGGCCACACAGTTCAATCTTAGTTCCATCAGACCACAGGACATGTCTTCAAAAGTTATTCTTTTTCCCAGTGTAATTTAGCAAATTGTAATCTGGCTTTTTTGCTGATTCTGGCTTGTTGATTTTCCCATGTTGTCACACAAGGAAGCAGTGTGTTTGAGGTTTTCCTTAAATACTATTCTACAGTTGTGCCTCCAATTAACTCAAATGTTGTCAATTAGCCAATCAGAAACTTCCAAAACCTTGACACCATCATCTGAGCTTTTTCCAGAGGCATAATAATCTTATTGTATGTAAACTTGACTTTCAAGAAAAAACTTCTCTCTCATTATTCTGCTATTAAGCATATCAGAAACAAATTTGATAATCCTAACTTACCTAAAAGAGAAAAAGTTTAGTCACATCAACATTTTTTTTAAAATGGTTTTGTGCCTTTTTATACAGTGTATGTAAGCTTCTGGTTTCAACAGTACATTTCTGGAGAGCGCCAAATACGTCACAGGAGCTACGTTTTTTTGCAGTTTTTGTTTTTGTGAATCCACCAGAGGCCGATGTGTATGCTTTTTAAGATCTCAAATTTCTCTTACAAATGCCATTTGTGCCTGCTGTTCTCGAGTAAATCCACCAGAGGCTGCTTTTGACTGACTGAATGACTGAAAGACTGACCGACTGACTCACCCTTGTCCTTCCCTAAACCCAAGCAATAGTGTTTTCAAAAGCACCAATTGACCAGCGCCCACCCACTTCTGACAGTTTTAAAAAGCAATCCAGAAAAAGTAAAGCCCCCATGATTTTAACCACTTTTTCAGATTATACCACATTCTCACACTGTTATTCACTTGTTTAGTTTATTTTTTGGATACTATTTTTGTCTTACCTGCTTTCACAGCAAGCCACCGGACAAACTGGTAACACCGGGAAAGACGTCCACACGGAGGTAAGCGGTCAGCTGGTAAGCACGAAAAGGAACAGTGTTATACCACCCCATATCGTTTGTTTTAAAAATTAAATGCAGCCATACGTACTTCAGGCTACATAATTCGCGATCTCGAGAAATGTATATAGGGCTACGTTTTCAGAATGAGCCTATGTTGGTATAAGTAATTGTGTATATGTTTAAGTCATTGCACGGTTATGTAAATGATTCAATTATTTAAACGAGAAAAGAACGAATTTGCAGACTGATTATGTACTTCTACATACATTTATGGAGAGCGCCCAATATGTCCCAGGAGATGAATTTTTTTGCAGTTTTTGTTTTCGTGAATCCACCAGAGGCCGCTGTTAACGTTTTTTGAGATCTCAAATTTCTCTCGCGAGTCCCCTTTACGCCTGCTGTTCTTGTGCAAATCCACCAGAGGCCACTGTCGACTAACTGACTGACTGACTGACTGACCGATCGACTTACCCACCCTCCTCCTTTCCTAAACCCAATCGACTGTGTTTTCAAAAGCAATCAAGAACAAGAAAAGCCTTTGCTGCCAACGAATTTTACAATGTTTTCAGATTTTACCACATTCCCACCCTGTTATTTAGTTGTTTATTTATTTTTTTTGTTTTTGTTTTTGTCTTACCTCCTTTCTGGAACCGTTCTTCACCAGACCCAAACCCACCGTCACAGTCAACTCTGTGTCTCAAATTCTCAGACGTATGCTGCAAGCTACTGGACAAACTGGTAAGAAAAGCCGTCCACACGGTGGCAAGTGGCATGAAAAGGAACGGCGCCATACCGCCCCATAGCGTTTATTTTGAAGATGAACTGCAGCCATACGTACTTCTGGCTACATAATTCGTGATCTCCAGAAATGTATATAGGGCTACATTTTCAGAGTGAGCCTATGTTGCAACAAATTGACTTGCCCATTAGCCTAGTTATAGGTAGGCCCATATGGAATCTGCACGCACAGAATTCTGCAGATTTTTAGCCCATCATTGATTCTGTTTATTTACATGTGTTAATGTGTGTAAATTTATATTTATTCAGTTTTTCAATTAATTTCAGTATAATTACTTACTAATATGAAAATGTTCATTTGATTTATTTACAATACAGTTTGTAAAGTAATATTTTCTGTCTGTTAGTAGAGATATTATATGAGAGACTTGCTTTGTTTACCAAATAAATTGGATTTAATTGGATCTGCATTGTAAACATTAAATAAAAGTTAAAAAGCTGTTATTTTTTATGTAATATATTAAGTTTTTAGTTTTGATACTCCCAAAATCATTCTGCATAAAGATTTTTAACAAATATTTCCACAGAAATAGCAAAAAATGCCCCCAGATTCTGTCTGGTCCTAGTTATAGGTTATGGATTAAGTAATAATGGTGTAAATCAAGTGTGTGAAACTCATATTCTGGAGGACCACAGCTTAGCACAGTTTAGCTTTAACCCTAATTAAACACACATGATCAAACTAATGCTGTATCCGAAATCGCTCATATACCCTCCTTCACTGGTGACTACATTAGTCCACTAATTCAGTCCACTTGAGGGAGTGAATGAATAAAATTGTCATGAGGCCATTGTAATTGTGTCATGAATATTTTATGATCACTTTTTCAGTGGAACGAACTGTATTTGTCATTAAAATGTTTGATTAAAAATGTCATTACTCTGTCAAATCCTTTTTAAGAGCGGCATTAATATTTAATGACATTTTAATGACAAATTCAGTTTGTAGTTGAGGTCCAAAAAATATTAATGACGCTGTTATAAAATTCCAGACACATTCATAATGGCTTCACATCAATCATGTTTATGACAGATTTATGACAAGTTTTGATAATGTCAAGTTGTTATGACAAAGACAAAAACAAGATGTGGTGTATGTCATTTAAAATGTCATAACTGAGCGAATGACACTTAATGACAGCTGTTATAAGCATCCAAACAATCATGTGTCATGTCATGATTATGACATAAAGGCTTCATTACAGTATTATGAACACCACTTCAACTAAAGTGTTACCATTTAATTAATTGTTTTTATTAATTTAGTCATTTTTTGGGTGAATGATCCCTTTTAACAGTTAAAGCCTGAGGATGTTTTTAAGTGTAGTATGTTCCACTGGGACTAATCAATGTTGGAAAGTTAGCGTCACCTTTCTCATACTCTCATTCATGTCGGTTAAACAATTTCAAGACAATATGTCATCAGTGTGTGTTCCGCCAACAACTCCAAACGTGTCTTTTGCAATAAAGCGGGTTCTGTTGGTCTTCTGCCATTAAAAATGTTACAAGTGCTCGGAAATGGAGATTTAATAGCGTCAGTCCTTTGCATGGACTGTTTCACATGCTCTTATCCGGTCTCCATTCTGATATCAATAGGATCTGTGACTGCTCAAACTGACTAAAAATATTTATCTTTATTCAGTCTGATCTGTGTTTCATTCAGAATACATCAATGCTGGCCAATTTGTTCATTAATATGTGTTCACATAAAAGAGAAAAGTCCTTGCAGAATTTCTCAACGGGGATTTTTATGAGTAATGACGGGTGCATTTTCCCACGTTTTGCACATTAGGCCATTCAAATGATACACTAAGCTGAGGATAAACAAACTCATTAATAAACTCATCCTTTCTTTAAAAAATAAAACATCTGGCTTACTGAGATCCATGCACTGAGATACTTATTAAGCAGCATTACATTAGTGGTAATAAAAAGTTACACCAAAATCACCAGAATGAAATTGTATTATAGTGAATTCATAATAAATTAAATTATTGAAACTTTCTCTGCATGTTAATTCCTCTTCCCTTTACTTCCCAGGTTTAGTCTTGCTGTATCTGAAATAGCCCCTATACCCTCATTCACTAATACTACAATAGTCTACTAATATAGTTCAGAGTCGACACCGCCAGAACCGCCAGAGCCATTGACACCGCCAAAACCCTCTGAATCCCTTGAACGGCGGGCGCCAGATCTTCCTGAATTCCCTGAATGGTGGGCGCCAGACCCCTCTGAATCCCTTGAATGGCGGGTGACAGAACCCTCTGAATCCTTCGAATGGTGGGTGCTAGATCCCTCTGAATCCCTCGAATGATGGGTGCCAGATACCCCCAAACTCCCCGAATGGCAGGCGCCAGATCCCTCTGAAGTCCCCAAATAGTGGACGCCAGATGGCAGGCACCAGATCCTCCTAGTGAATCCACCGCCGAGTGAATCCCACGAATGTCCAAAGTCGCCGTGTGAATCCTGCGAATGGCCAGAGTTGCCACCTGAGTCCCACGAATGGCCAGAGCCGCCGCCTGAGTCCCACTAATGGCCAGAGCTGCCTCCTGAGTCTCACGAATGGCCAGAGTCGCCGCCTGAGTCTCACAAATGGCCAGAGCCACCGCCTGAGTCCCACGAATGGCCAGAGTCGCCGCCTGAGTCTCACAAATGCCCATAGCTGCCGCCTGAGTCCCACAAATGGCCAGAGTCGCCACCTGAGTCCCACGAATGGCCAGAGTCGCCACCTGAGTCCCACGAATGGCCAGAGCCGCCGCCTGAGTCCCACAAATGGCCAGAGTTGCCGCCTGAGTCTCACAAATGGCAAGAGCCGCTGCCTGAGTCCCACGAATGGCCAGAGTCACCACCTGAGTTCCACGAATGGCCAGAGTTTCCACCTGAGTCCCACGAATGGCCAGAGTCGCCACCTGAGTCCCACGAATGGCCAGAGCCGCCGCCTGAGTCCCACGAATGGCCAGAGTCGCCGCCTGAGTCTCACAAATGCCCATAGCTGCCGCCTGAGTCCCACAAATGGCCAGAGTCGCCACCTGAGTCCCACGAATGGCCAGAGTCGCCACCTGAGTCCCACGAATGGCCAGAGCCGCCGCCTGAGTCCCACAAATGGCCAGAGTTGCCGCCTGAGTCTCACAAATGGCAAGAGCCGCTGCCTGAGTCCCACGAATGGCCAGAGTCACCACCTGAGTTCCACGAATGGCCAGAGTTTCCACCTGAGTCCCACGAATGGCCAGAGTCGCCACCTGAGTCCCACGAATGGCCAGAGCCGCCGCCTGAGTCCCACGAATGGCCAGAGTTGCCGCCTGAGTCTCACAAATGGCAAGAGCCGCTGCCTGAGTCCCACGAATGGCCAGAGACACCACCTGAGTCCCACGAATGGCCAGAGTCGCCACCTGAGTCCCACGAATGGCCAGAGCCACCGCCTGAGGCCCAGGAATGGCCAGAGCCGCTGCCTGAGTCCCACGAATGGCCAGAGCCGCCGCCTGAGTCCCACGAATGGCCAGAGTCGCCGCCTGAGTCTCACAAATGGCCATAGTTGCCGCCTGAGTCCCACAAATGGCCAGAGTTGCCACCTGAGTCCCACGAATGGCCAGAGTCGCCACCTGAGTCCCACGAATGGCCAGAGTTGCCACCTGAGTCCCACGAATGGCCAGAGTCGCCACCTGAGTCCCACGAATGGCCAGAGCCGCCGCCTGAGTCCCACGAATGGTCAGAGTTGCCGCCTGAGTCTCACAAATGGCAAGAGCCGCAGCCTGAGTCCCACGAATGGCCAGAGTCGCCACCTGAGTCCCACGAATGGCCAGAGCCCCCGCCTGAGGCCCAGGAATGGCCAGAGCCGCTGCCTGAGTCCCACGAATGGCCAGAGCCGCCGCCTGAGTCCCACGAATGGCCAGAGTCGCCGCCTGAGTCTCACAAATGGCCATAGCTGCCGCCTGAGTCCCACAAATGGCCAGAGTTGCCACCTGAGTCCCACGAATGGCCAGAGTCGCCACCTGAGTCCCACGAATGGCCAGAGTTGCCACCTGAGTCCCACGAATGGCCATAGCTGCCGCCTGAGTCCCACGAATGGCCAGAGTCGCCACCTGAGTCCCACGAATGGCCAGAGTCGCCACCTGAGTCCCACGAACGGCCAGAGCCACCGCCTGAGTCCCACGAATGGCCAGAGCCGCTGCCTGAGTCCCACAAATGGCCATAGCTGGCGCCTGAGTCCCACGAATGGCCAGAGTCGCCACCTGAGTCGCACGAATGGCCAGAGCCGCCGCCTGAGGCCCACGAATGGCCAGAGCCGCTGCCTGAGTCCCACAAATGGCCATAGCTGGCGCCTGAGTCCCACGAATGGCCAGAGCCGCCGCCTGAGTCCCACTAATGGCCAGAGCCGCTGCCTGAGTCCCACGAATGGCCAGAGTCGCCGCCTGAGTCTCACAAATGGCCATAGCTGCCGCCTGAGTCCCACAAATGGCCAGAGTCGCCACCTGAGTCCCACGAATGGCCAGAGTCGCCACCTGAGTCCCACGAATGGCCAGAGTCGCCACCTGAGTCCCACGAATGGCCAGAGTTGCCACCTGAGTCCCACGAATGGCCAGAGTCGCCACCTGAGTCCCACGAATGGCCAGAGCCGCCGCCTGAGTCCCACGAATGGCCAGAGCCGCTGCCTGAGTCCCACAAATGGCCATAGCTGGCGCCTGAGTCCCACGAATGGCCAGAGTCGCCACCTGAGTCGCACGAATGGCCAGAGCCGCCGCCTGAGGCCTACGAATGGCCAGAGCCGCTGCCTGAGTCCCACAAATGGCCATAGCTGGCGCCTGAGTCCCACGAATGGCCAGAGCCGCCGCCTGAGTCCCACTAATGGCCAGAGCCGCCGCCTGAGTCCCACGAATGGCCAGAGTCGCCACCTGAGTCGCACGAATGGCCAGAGCCGCCGCCTGAGGCCTACGAATGGCCAGAGCCGCTGCCTGAGTCCCACAAATGGCCATAGCTGGCGCCTGAGTCCCACTAATGGCCAGAGCCGCCGCCTGAGTCCCACGAATGGCCAGAGCCGCCGCCTGAGTCCCACTAATGGCCAGAGCCGCCGCCTGAGTCCCACGAATGGCCAGAGTCGCCGCCTGAGTCTCACAAATGGCCATAGCTGCCGCCTGAGTCCCACAAATGGCCAGAGTCGCCACCTGAGTCCCACGAATGGCCAGAGTCGCCACCTGAGTCCCACGAATGGCCAGAGCCGCCGCCTGAGTCCCACGAATGGCCAGAGCCGCTGCCTGAGTCCCACAAATGGCCATAGCTGGCGCCTGAGTCCCACGAATGGCCAGAGCCGCTGCCTGAGTCCCACAAATGGCCATAGCTGGCGCCTGAGTCCCACGAATGGCCATAGCTGCCGCCTGAGTCTCACAAATGGCCATAGTTGGCACCTGAGTCCCACGAATGGCCAGAGTTGCCACCTGAGTCCCACGAATGGCCAGAGTCGCCACCTGAGTCCCACGAATGGCCAGAGCCGCCGCCTGAGTCCCACGAATGGCCAGAGTCGCCCCCTGAGTCCCACAATTGGCCAAAACCGCTGCCAAAGTCCCAGGAATGGCCAGAGCCACCACCTGAGTCCCACGAATGGCCAGAGCCGCCGCCTGAGTCTCACAAATGGCCAGAGTCGCCACCTGAGTCCCACAATTAGCCAAAACCGCTGCCAAAGTCCCACGAATGGCCAGAGCCACCACCTGAGTCCCACGAAGGGCTACCAGAGCTGTGTGACTTCCCAGTGCCGCCAGAGCCTTGTGACTTCCCAAAGCTGAACTCTGAATAAAGCTATTCCTCTCTCCATTGTCACCCGACTCCCCTTGTGGTTACACATAAAGTACATCACCTAAAATGGCTGTATAGGGAGCGATTTTGTATATAGCCCGTTTCTATATTTATTCATTGATTCATTTATTATGTTCCCCTGTGTCTGGTTTAGTCATTATAATTGTGGGTTTATATCCCAACAGCTTCTTCCCTTCATTGACCATTACTGTCTTAATGTTAGCTGCAAAATGTTGTTTGTTGTTCCTGTGTTTCAAGATCATTAGTGTAATGTAATGTAATCTAATGTGTATTTATATAGCGCATTTATTATTTATGGCCATACACCCAAAGCGCTTCACAATCATGAGGGGGGTCTCTCCACTCCACCACCAGTGTGTAGCATCCACTTAGATGATGCGACGGCAGCCACAGGACAACGGCGCCAGTGCGCTCACCACACACCAGCTATTGGTGGAGTGAAAAGACAGTGATAGAGCCAATTCGGTGGATGGGGATGATTAGGAGGCCATGATGTGTAAGTGCCGATTGAGGGACTTTGGCCAGGACACCGGGGTTACACCCCTACTCTTTACGAGAAGTGCCATGGGATTTTTAATGACCACAGAGAGTCAGGACCTCGGTTTAACGTCTCATCCGCAAGACGGCGCCCACTGACAGTGTAGTGTCCTCTTCACTTTTACTGAGGCATTAGGACTCACACAGACCACAGGTTGAGCGCCCCCTGCTGGCCTCTCTAACACCACTACCAACAGCAACCTAGTTTTCCCATGTGGTCTCCCATCCAGGTACTGACCAGGCTCAGCCCTGCTTAGCTTCAGTGAGTAACCGGTCTTGGGCTGCAGGGTGATATGGCTGTGAGGTCATTAGAGGAGCTTCTTTATTTTAGTTTTTTTGTAAATCATTGTAATTTGAGCCACATTTTCCTCTGCCCTGCCCGACTGTAACAAATTTAATTGTGCCAAAAAACTATTAAAACAATCATTTAAAATGTACAATCTTTACATAAACATGAAAGATGACAATCAACTTTTTTATTGTATTATTAATGTTGTTGTTGTATCAGCAGAAATGTTTTAATGAACGTTTAATAAACGTTGGCCCCAACTTTACTAAAAAAGTTTAAATGTCAGAGGATTTATTTATTGACATTTCTCATACATAAAGCATACCTGTCAACCCTCCCGTTTTTCCCGGGATTCTCCCGTATTTTACAGTTCTATCCCGATATCATCCCGTAAAGGTAATTTCCCATATTTCTCCCGTATTTTCAGTCTTTAACATAAAAACACTTTAAAATACACTTTAAAATAAATATAAAAACGGCGGCATTCCCTTGCATTTTATTACAGGTGCCGTCTCCCCTTCATATGCAATCTTCAAAACAGTCACATAGCAGTGCATGACTGTCAGCTGACGCGCTCCATAGTGATAAATTGAGGCTGTTTCCTAAACAAATTCTGTACACGCGATTTGAAGCGGAGGCTGGGTTTTGTGTGCATGTTTTAAACAGACATATACACATAATTAATAATAATAATATCTAAAGATGTCGATCTTGGTGTTTTTTTTTTCAAACACAACTAATTTTGTCCTAAATAAGCATAAAAAAATAAAAAACCAATCGAATGCTTTCATTATAACGTTAGATGGTTGCATTATTAAAGTGACGCCTGTTATTTAATGTAATCAAACGAAAACAAAATCTAAATAAATAAGAGATTCATTCATAATTTATTTAATTATAATAGCTATTAATTTTAATAAGCTGAACTGTTTGCTAATTTATTTGCTGCTAATGTATACTATTTATTTTTTGTAAATAATAATAATAAAACATATTACTGACCATTTAACTGTTTATTTACAATGAAACAGCTCCAAACACTGTTGCCAACTATTTTCAACGAAAAGGCGCTAAGCTCTGCCCGAAAAGTCGCTAAAAGTCGCTAGATTACGTCATACGCTAATTTGCATATTACTGACGTCATCATGTTCTACCATTTCTGTTTGTTTAAAAGCCTATGGTAAATAAATGGGGTATTTATATTTGCACTACGCTTTATGTAAGCATGTCAATTTAACTAAATGTATTGCTGTTTGAATACAGTATATAATTATAGATGTGTAGTGAATTTGCAGTAATCGCTCAGACGTAATAAACTCAGACAAGTTCTGAAACTCTCACTTAAAATATCTCTGATTGTGAACAAGAAAGAATAAACGGTCAAATTAAATTGTTAAAATAAAGGAGAAGCAGATCGGTTTGACTGTACAAGGAAAATACCTTCACACTGCCGGTGCTAAATCATTTGCCGTCGGTACGCAGAGGGGTGATCTGCTGTCAGGCTGCAGGTGGGAGAGGCTGCTGTACTAGGACTGGGCCGCCTGTCAGTGCTCTGAGGCCGGCGGCATCACCCACAGCTCACTGAGAAGAGTATGAACGGTACAGTAATGAACAAACGACAGTCTATAAACATCTCCAGTAACGCACAAAAAAGTCGCTAGATTTGTCGCTAGTCGCTTTTTTGAAAAATTGTCGCTAGGAGAGTCTGAAAAGTCGCTAAATCTAGTGACAAAGTCGATAAGTTGGCAACACTGGCTCCAAAAGAACATATTTTGTAATTTGGGGATTTTTTTAAGGGGGGTCGGAGTTATCCCTTATTATGGTGGGCATATCCCTTATTTTCACATCCCACTGTTGACAGGTATGACATAAAATGAAGATCAAAATTAGAGAACAATTTAAAATCTTGTTGTTTTTTTTATCAAATATATTGCAATCTTCAAACTTATCAAATGTTGTCTGATTAATAAATTAAGCTTAAAAACTTGATGTAGATGATTATTTTTTCCAGTATTTCAACAAAGACCCTTTATTTTGTGGAAAAGACATGAAAAATAAAGAACAACAATGACTGCAGCACAAAGAACGATTAAAACTACATTTCTAAAGGTTACAGCAGTCAAATATTAGGCCATGTCCACAGGCATTTATACACTGAGTTTTCCCTCATTCATTTTAAACAAAACAAAATCTCCACCCACATGAAAATGGTTGAATTGTCAAATGGCTGAGGTTTTAAAAATACCCATATTTGTGTGAACAGGGCAGAGGTGTACATGACCTAAATTTGAATTCTTTCAGCACATCTAAAGCTACAGGACATCACTAGTCTCTCACAGACATCATTAAACTCTTACAGACATCACTAGTTTCTCACAGACATCACTAATCTCTTACAGGACATCTCTAGTCCCTGTGTGCCTAAATGAAGCTAGTGTGACAAGATGGAATTTAAGCATAGTTCTGGAAGAACATCAGTGATCAACATCAGCTGTTTAATACTCCACCTGTTACAAATCAACAGCCATATTTAAGACCATTCAAACAAACACTCTCCAGTCTGTCGCACAGACATTTGCACATAGAAACGCTGTCATACTGCATCCAGGGGACGGATTACAGGCTTTATTCTTGCCTGCCTCACTGTGGCAATGGCTTGCTCGTAGACTGAAGAACATGTCTTCTCCACGGACATGCTGGAAGAAACTCAATATAACTTTGTTGATATCAATAAAATAAGTCAACCGAATCTACGACAAAGCTCCAGACTAGCAGAGAAATCTCTGTTTATCAATGACTGGCCCCTTGAGCCAGTCCTGTCTGCACTTTATAAGAGAAGCACTTGGTTGCTGGGGGAGAAATCACTTCCACCATTCAGAGTAAAGCGCCTTTTACAGCAGGGGTGCTCAATCCTGTTCCTGGAGATCTACCTTCCTGCATAGTTCAGCTCCAACCCTGATCAAACACACCTGAACCAATTAATTAGGACCTGAACAGCACTTGATAGTTAGAGGCAGGTGTGTTTGATATGGGTTGCAACAGAAATCTGCAGAAAGGTAGATCTCCAGGAACAGGATTGAGCACCCCTGTTTTACAGCATTTATTTCTTTTATAATGCATGATTCTGACATACTTTTAGGGAACTGTGTTCCCCACCCTCTGAGGTACGCTACATCCTTGCACTTTTACAAGACAAACATCAAGACCAGCATCTCTAGCTGCAGATTAATACTCAAAAACAGCCATAAGACAATTTAAACTAAAGCCCTGCTGTGAGATTTCAGCCATGATTTGGTTGTCTGTGACAAATTTGGGTAATCCAACAAGATTCCTGAAATCCTAGGCTAAAATATGTGGTCTTTGATTGTTGGTTTGACATGTTCATAGACAGCCGCTTAATGGGCATTGCGATCAGATGCAGTGAGTTAAATTTTGCTGTTTTTGTCTTAACTGTTCTTGGGTGGCTCCCCAATATATTAGATCACTCTAATACATAACATAAGTAAGCTGACCTAAGTTACTACAGGGAGAAGACTTTATTGAAGACTATTAACCCATGTTAACCCATCGGTCTTCAAGTAACCTAACCCAAAGTACTGTCTGTGAGACATTACTTTATAACAAAGGATATGACCCCCCCAAAGATTACCCAACTGGTTTGGTTGGGTTACAACTATTGAGTTGCTGTAGGCAATATATATATGTTTAGATAGTTCCTCAGTGGTTTTGTGACCGGTGTTGGTCGCTAGCAATGGTATGTAAATTGTGGCATTTAAAGTTATGTCTAGATTCTGATTAAAATTAATTCTAATTTTAAAAATATTAATATTATCTTTATTAAAGCAGGTTTTGGACAGTTTTTGGCCTGGAAACATTCAATTGTATCTAGCAACTCTGAAAGGATAGCCAGCATTAGATGTCAGATAAACACAGCACAATGACAGACATCAACTCAGACACTGATAAAACAGAAACCAGTCACAAATACCAAAGTTAAGGCTGAACCAGTTTCCCAATGGTTATTTGATATAGTTGTTGATGTTTGATGAGTTTATTCAGCCTTTCTGCAAAGATGAATGAGCCACACACAAATGCCAATAACAAAGTCCACTGTGTGTGCACACACTTATTCACACAGGCACACACACAAATATGTGCTTTTAACACATTAAAGTACTGTTTTTGCACATATACTCGTGGCAAATGTGAGAGAATGCCCACCAAACAAGTAAATAAACATGATTTAACATCCACAAACCACATCTACTCGTGGATAATGTGACAGAATGCCCACCAAACAAGTAAATAAACATGATTTAATGTCCACAAACCGTTTATAGTTATACTGACACTATGCAGCTGCTGTGGTGGTTCGAGCGGTTATGAATTACATAGTAAATTTTATTGTCAGATCTTTATTAAAAACATAGAGCTTTCAAAATGTTTTATATGTTATTTTCTTGTAGTTTAGCAAAGGGCAACTACAGTTAAGTATCAATTACTGAATGTTAACTTTAGTCACCTTTGCTTTGAAACTGTATGGATTGGCGGCGGTCCGGTACAGCCAAAGTTGATGACCGAGGCTGGGGATGTTGGAGACTGTATCAAAAAATTGAGGACAGGGGTGGTTGCGGGAGTTTTTCAGGAGAAATAACAAAACGGGAGGGTGGTGGGAGATGGATGTGAAGTATGAGAGACTCCAGGGAAAAATGGGAATGTTGGCAGGCATAGGATACCCACACTACTACTTCATGGTTTTGTTGACCTCAAAATCACTGGGATTTGGATCCTGGTTTTAATTTTACAAAGGAAAAAAAGATATGATGTGTTTATACCACTTTAATATGGCTGTGTAGACATATTCCTATACACACATTTCTGTCCAAACAGCTTCCAAAAGTTGATTTTCCATGATAGGTGACCTTCAACTTGACTATGTATGCTAACCCATTAAAACTTATGCATCTGTTGAGCATCAGCTTTTTCAAAGCCATCCTATCTGTACTGGGAAGATCAGTGTCAATCAATCAATCAATCAATCAATCAGTCAAATTAATTTACAAAGCACAATAAAGCAGCGGGGGTGGATGAGATTCACCCTGTGTATCTTAGGTCTTTGGATGTTGTGGGGCTGTCTTGGCTGTACACGTCTCTACAACATCGCATGGAGGTCGGGGACAGCACTCCTCAGCCTCCCGGGGAAAGTCTATGCCAGGGTACTGGAGAGGAGGATCCGGCCAATGGTTGAACCTAGGATCCAGGAGGAACAATGCGGCTTTCGTCCAGGCCGTGGTACACTGAACCAACTCTATACCCTCACCAGGGTGCTCGAGGGTTCATGGGAGTATGCCCAACCAGTCCACATGTGTTTTGTGGACTTGGAGAAGGCGTTCGACCGTGTCCCTCGTGGCATTCTGTGGAGGGTGCTCGGGGAGTATGGGGTCAGAGGCGCTCTGTTAAGGACCGTCTCGTCCCTGTATGAACAAAGTAGGAGTCTGGTTCGCATTGCCGGCAATAAGTCAGACTTGTTTCCAGTGCATGTTGGACTCCGGGAGGGCTGCCCCTTGTCTCCAATTCTGTTCATAATTTTTATGGACAGAATTTCAAGGCGCAGCCTTGGGCTGGAGGGGGTCCGGTTCGGGGACCACAGGATTTCATCTCTGTTATGTGAGCGCATGGGCATTGCCGACAAAGAGTGAGTGTTTGTGTGCATGGAAATGCATTATCCTCTTTCCCTGTTTAATTTGATCTAATCCATGTCCTGAAACACAGCCCCTCTCCTGCTTTCACTTCTCATTCTGACGGAGGGAGCGATTAGTTTGTAAATGAATCTCGTTATGAACGACTCGTTCACTTAGCCGACGATAATACAAGTTTCTGGCAGCGCAGCGTCTTGTTGTCATATTTCATAACATTGTTTGCTTTTTTTATTCAACAAAACTAGCATAAGCTTAGAATTTAGTGCGAGTTGGTGCTACTTTGCCTCATGGTCAGGACAGTAAGAGACTGTATTATCATCAATAACATTACTTGTTAAGCACAAAATTCATAACATACAAAAACATAAAAAAACGAAATCTTACCTATGAAATGTTCTGCCTTTGTGGTTTGTTTTCTTTGTTTGCTCGTTACTACATCCGTACACAGCGCTAAAGTCCAGCATCTTCACATTGGCACACTGTCCTGACTAGTGCGGTTGAATGACGTTTGTCCTAGGAGCACTGTACCAATGTGGCAGCGCGATTGATGCATGCTTAGGGTCCCTATGTGATATCCAGTGTATATATCTATGTGGACTAAGTAGAAGGAGACTGGAAGACTATTTCATAGTTTAGGTCTGACGAAAATGCATGATCACCCCTCAACTTTCATGTAGATCTTGGGTCCATCAAGACTCTTTGCTCAGAAGACCACATCGATCTAACCGATGTATTTGGGTTACTAAGATCACATAGATATTCAGGAGCCATTTCACTCAGAGCTGTAAATACAAACAATAAAATGTTAAACTCGATTCTGAACTGGACTGGCAACCAATGAAGAGAACATAATATGATCAAACATGTGGGTGCCAGCCAAAAGTCTGGCAGTCGCATTTAAATCCATCTGCAGTCAATTTATATTTGATAGACTTATTCCCATATAAAGGCAATTACAGTAATCAAGCCATGATGACATAAAAGACACTTGAAACGATAAAAAAAAAACCTCTTGACTTTTGATAAAAACCATAACTGGAATAAACAGAAACTGCTAAAAACAGGGGTATCCAAACTCGGTCCTGCATGTTTTTAGTTCCAACCCCAATTAAACATCTGAATTAGCTAATCAAGCTCTTTCTAGGTATACTAGAAACTTCCAGGCAGGTGAGTTGAAGGAAGTTAGAGCTAAACTATGCAGGACACCAGCCCTCCAAGACAGAGTTTGGACACCCCTGGAATAAACACCCCTGGACTAAACACTTAATATACAAATACTTTCAAGTTTCTTGGAGTACACATCGCTGAGGATCTGACATGGACTGCCCACACAGACGCAGTGCTGAGGAAGGCACAACAACGCCTCTTCTTCTTCAGGCGTCTCAGAAGGTTTGGAATGAGCCCCCACATCCTCCGCTCGTTCTACACCTGCACTGTGGAGAGCATCCTGACTGGCCGCATCACCACCTGGTAAGGAAACAGCACCAGCACCAATCGCAAAGGTCTACATAGGATCGTGCGAACTGCTGGACGCGTAGTAGGAGGTGAGCTTCCCTCCCTCCAGGACATCTATACCAGGAGGTGCATGAGGAAAGCCAAGAGAATCATCAGCGACTCCAGCCACCCAAGCCATAGACTTTTCTCTCTGCTACCCTTAGGCAGACGGTTCCGCAGCATCCGGTCACGCACCAGCCGACTGAAGGAAAGTTTCTTCTCATAGAAGCGCTCCATAGCGCTCTCTCTCATACTTCTCAGCCTCCACATCAAAGTGGTAAAATAAGTGTAATCTAGGGGCCTTTGCCTTTTATATAAGCCCCTTCCGATACCAAATGATCAACTAGAAGTCAAGTTATTATTTGTTGTTCCTAAAACTTGGACAAGCGACAACACTTTTGTCAGGTAGTGTACAGTGGGTGCATCTCAATTCTTATTTGTGCATCCTTGTTTCCTCTATTCGCCTCCTTTCTTTGTGTCTTAGCTCCACCACTTCAGGATCTGAGGAAGGACGCAAGGAAAAGATGCGAGGACAGAAGAATTGAATGAAGTGAAATGATATTCTTGCTTTCTTTAGCGTCATTTCAGTGTCGTCATTTAATTAATACGATAGATCCCTGATTTTGCTCGCATCTCTGGATTCTTCAATATTACAGGTGATCATTTACATTGTAATAGTTTCAATTGTTTGTCTGTATTGTTTATTCGGCTTAGGATTAACAATTTTTATTTATTCCCTGTTATTACCGCATTTTATTTCTGCTGAAAAGTATGTTACATCAAAATATGCTTAAAATTCACATTAATGCCTCTTAGATTTTTCAACGGTAGTAAAGTGATTATTGGCTTGGATGTGAAGGGGGAGAAGAATGTACATGCATTTCACGTTTAGTCAATAAAACACTTATCCTCGCTCATGCCTCCTCAGGAAGCCTCGTCTCTCATGGATCCTCACCTCCTCACGGTGCAATTAGAGGATTGAGATGTCCTACCACACAGGTGTCAAATCCAGTTCCTGGAGGGCCACAGCTCTGCACAGTTTAGTTCCATCCCTAATTAAACACACCTCATCAAAGTAATTGAGTCCTTCAGTTTTGTTGAAAAACCTACAGGTAAGTGTGTTGAAGCAGGGTTGAAACTAGGGTTGGGCCGATAGACGATGCCATCGTCCATCGCCGATGCCGATAGACATCACGATGCTGGGCTGGCATCGCCGATCCTCCGTCCCGCCCCCATCGCAAACCTGCCCGTGAAAAATACACACTCAGGCCCCTTTACACTAATACAGCTTAGTTTTAATATGGCATTTTAGAACGAAAATGACCCACGTTCACACTGGTGTTTCACCTAGCATTTCTACACAGCCACAGACACACACTGTCATGCGCTCGTCTGCGCTCCAGAGAACAGAGTACATCGAACAGTTTATCAAGGATGTATCACTAGATCGTGTCTCACTATAGTTAAACATGATATTTAATTAATCTTTCTCTATCCAGGGCTTCATTTGTGCCTGAACACGCCGGATCCGGATCCTCATTTTACCGATCTCAACTGCCCTCTTCCCCTGTCCGCTGCTTATCTTTCTCTATCCAGGTCTTCATTTGTGCCTGAATACGCCGGATCCGGATCCTCATTTTACCGATCTCAACTGCCCTCTTCCCCTGTCCGCTGCTTATTTTCACTTTCTTCCGCGACTCCCCAACCCTCTTCACTTCGTCCGCGACACCTCAGCGCCGCTCACTTTCGTCCGCGAGACCTCCACGCCACTCACTTTCGTCCGCACCAAACAAATGACTGACATGGATCACTCTGCTGCCTACTCATGCCAGAGTCCCGCGGAAAAAGTGATTGACAGGTGGTAATTTGTGTGTAACTTATCTTTATTTATTTATGATTTGGTTATAGGTGAAACAAAGGCCATGCAAGTCAGGTAGTTGAAATGGTAGGCTACAAATAATTAATTCGTTATGAATTAATTTATTATTCATAAAGAATTAATTCACCTCCGCCTATGAAAACGATGCCATCGTCCATCGTGATGCTTCACATTAGACATCGTACGATGCTAAATTGGTCAACATCGCCCATCGCTGTGCATCGGCCCTGCACAGTTTAGAACTGGATTTGACACCTATGTCTACAAGATGGCTGAGCTTGATTGGAGGACAGAGGAAATGAGGAAGGATATTGAGAAGCACCCACAGTCAGTACACAGGTCACTAGGAGATTCTAAATGAAGTCCAGCACAGATCAAGGTTGCAGCTGAACTCTGCAGGAAGGTAGATCTCCAGAAACAGGATTGGGCATCCCTGCTTTAATCGAATTAGGGTGTACTTACACTAGGTACTTTGCCTTGAACCATGCCGAAATGTGCTTGTGCTCCTTCCCCTCTCCCCCGACGGCCTGCACACACACTGCATGTTTACCTTCTGAGCCGGAGCACACTTACGTCATCGATGATGCGACTTCAGTTTAACAGGAAGAGAAGCGATTTCACTTAGAACAGTGGACATTGCTTTAATAATCGTTTTGTATTATTTTTAGTTGTTTGGGATGCAGTGACACAGTCAAATATTTTGCAGAACAGATCCACCACTTTTGACGCTCATAAATGATCATAAACGTCCTCTTGCTGCACATATTACGAGGTTTGCTGAAGGTGCAGCTGATGTGCAGCGAAGGGTTTGCTTCTGTGAAAAACTATGACAGTTCACGTTCATTGAAAAGTAAGAATGATTAATAAATCCAAATGTAACACTCCCTTAAAAGTGACGTCACGTCTTCAGTTTTGGGCTCACATTACACTCTCAGAAAAAATGGTACAATGTTGTACCAAAGAAGGTACAAACCCTTGTCACTGGGGCAGTACCTTTTTTATGGAACAGAATTGTACCTTAAGACAGGGGTTTTAGTAAGGCCAGCAGGGGGCGCTCAACCTGCAGTCTGGGTGGGTCCTAACACCCTAACACGCCGTCTTTCGTCCTGACTCAGTGGTTGTTAAAAATCCAAGGATGTCCTTCAAAAAGAGTAGGGGTTTAATCCTGGCATCCTGGCCAAATTTTCCCACTGGCCTCTGTCCATCATTGTCACAAAGGTATACACAGGAGACCCAAATGCAAGTAAAAACAAGATTATTTATTTAAAGAGTCACAACTGGTATAGATCTCACCAGATAATAGGGTAAGGATGCCCACATCAGAATACGACACGCCAAACAGTGGTAAAGGTTCGTCCGTGAACCAACATCGTATAGCAGTCTCTCTTGGATATCTCACCAGATATCGAGGGAAGGGAATGGTAGCGCTATGGAGCAGCTCTCAAGGAAATCGTCGAGTTTACCCACGGTAAAGTTCATTAGAGAAGCGGATTTGGGGTGAAGCCTCTCACAGATAATGTTGTCTTCAGAGCAGCCAGTAGTAACAGCATCAAGAAACGGAGATGAGCATGAGGTCCAAATGAAGCAGGCTATATCGTAGAGCCTCCACCAAAGCGAGCGAAAGAGAGTCTAACAGAAAGCAGACACAGGAGTGAATAATAACGGACTGACAAAGGCCATCAGTGAACACTGGACATAAAAAGGAACGTGGTAATGTGCAACAGCTGTGACTAATAGAACACAGCTGAGTGATGAGTGATAACAAGACACGTGACAACCCAGCTGATGAATGTAAACACACACATATACACACACCACGCGGTGAAGAACCCAAACAAACACACCCACTTCCCCCACACACACACATGCAAGAAGAACAGTCAGATCCACAACCGTGACAATCATGGCCTCCTAACCATCCCCATATCATAATTGGCTTCATCATTCTGTCTCCTCTCCACCAATCAGCTGGTGTGTGGCGTGCGGTCTGGCTGTCGCAATATGGCTGTCGTCGCATCATCCAGGTGGATGCTGATCAAAAAAAGCCCCTCTTTGGAGCTCACTTTTGTCACAACTGGACAATCATAGAAACAATCATCAAAAATATGTATTTTTAAATAACACCATTCACAGACAAGGTCACAAAGTGCTTTACAGTAAAACAAAGCACATCAAAATCCAAGCACAAATACCACCAAATGCAAAACCAGGTCACCATTAAAAGCTTGTCCAAAAAGATGTGAGATCGGAGTTCTCAATACTAGAGGGAGAGCGTTCCAGAGCCTTGGAGCCACAGAAGGCACGGTCATGGGAATGGCTTAAAGCTCTTGACCTGAAGACTTCAAAGACCGGCCACATAAGTGTGCATGTAGAAAATCTTGGATATAAAGAGGAGCCTGACCATGCAGAGCTCTATATATAATAACCAAAATTTTTAAATGAACTCTATAGGAAGTCAATAAAGGGCGTTAAGCAAAGGAGTAATGTGCAATCTCCTACTGGTGTTGGTTAAAAGCCTTGCATCAGCACTCTGCACAACTTGCAGTCAGTCCATAGATTATTTGTTCAGACGAGTTTACAGAACATTACAATAGTCCAACCATGAAGAGATAAAGGCAGCTGTTCTTTCGAAACCATATTTCTCATTTTTGCAGTGTTCCTAAGAAAGAACGTGCAAACAACAGGCTTAAAATGACTATTAAATCATAGAGCTCTATCAAAGATTTCAGACAGATTTTTAATGTCACTGCAATTTCAGGATGACAGACCCTCAAATACTTGTCTGATCTTTGGGGTGGCACCATCGGCAAATCAACATCTCATGCACGTTTGTATGTTTTTATAATGTTCATTTATTTCAGAAGGATGTTATTTATAACGTTGTTTTTATTTATAAATATTACAGTAGTTGCCTACAGAGAAATACTGTTGGTAAAATCAAACTCAGAGCCTCCATGCTGTCATTCTGTGACAGCAAATAACTTCCCTGTGTTTTGAGCATTTTAAGGTAAAAATGGGTCACAACTTTATACATTAAAAGAAATAAGAAATAAGAAAATGCAAAAAAAAAAAAAAAAAAAACATTGTGAAGCCTTACACTTATTTTCTGGAGTAATTTGTTTCTATTTGCACCTAAATTTGAAAACGGATTTGTCATGTCTTTTACTCTTTCCATTTTTTCTTTAATTTTATTGTACTTTTTTCTGTTGTTGCCCATGTATTGTTATACAAATTTCAATCAAAAAAACTAAATTGTGGTGCCTGAAGTGTCCATAATTGTACCCTTCAAAATCCATTCTGAAGGGCCCTTCGAAGTGGCCAGCTTAAAGCACTTTGGTTTGAAACGACACATAGAGGCCATTCACTGTGAAGTGCCCTTCGGAGGGCGATATATTCCATTTGGAACACAGCACGACACTGCTGAGAAATCCGTAAATGTGAAAAGGGTCTATGCCAGGGATGTCAAACTCAATTCCTGGAGGGCCGCAACTGTCATTGGAAGATGAGCAAATTGTACTACAATGTACAAATGAGACTATATGCAGGCCCGCAGCTAGCATGGTGAAAAAGGTGGTGGTCAACTTCAATGCCTCCCCCCTCATCTTACCCCACACATGCTCAATAATGTTCATATCTGGTGACTGGGCTAGCCAATCCTACACGCTCAGAAATAAAGGTACGCGAGCTGTCACTGTGGTACCTTTTCAAAAGGTATACATTTGTACAGGGTCCATATTAATACCTCAAGGGTACATATTAGTACCTAAAAAGTACAAAAATGTTCCTCTTAAAATTTGTAGGTACTAATATATACTTTTGAGGTACCAATATGGACCCTTTAAATACAAATGTGTACCTTTTGAAAAGGTACCACCCCAGTGACAGCTTGCGTACCTTTATTTCTGAGAGTGTAGAGCACCTTGACTTTCTTTGCTTTCAGGAACTTTAATGTGGAGGCTGAAGTATGAGAAGGAGCGCTATTCTGCTGAAGAATTTGCCCTCTCCTGTGGTTTGTAATGTAATGGGCAGCTCACATGTCTTAATACCTCAGGCTGTTATGTTGTCATCCACTGTGCAGATCTCTCGCCTACGTCCATACTGAATGTAACTCCAAACTATGATTTTTCCTTCACCAAACTTGACTGATTTCTGTGAGAATCTTGGGTCCATGCAGGTCCCAATAGGTCTTTTAGGTATTATTTGTTGCTCTTACAACTGGGATCGATGACAAGACTTTTGTCAGGTAGTCTATACCATTAGAAAATAAAATTTTAGCATATTGTCATTTATTAAACAAATAACAAACTGGGGTGCGTTTCCCAAAACCATCGTTAGCCAACTAAGGTCGCAAGTTCCGTCGTTACAAACATAGTTCTTTGATTTGCTGTTTCCCAAATCCATCGCTCCAACGAACATTCGCAAACTGCGTCGCAAACTTGAGCTCTTGAAACGACACCTGTGGAGCTGTAGTTAGAAACATAGTTCCTGGCTGTGTTCTATTCCCACTTATCCCCCCTATGCCCTATTCATTTAGAACATTCTAACATGCAAAGTTGGAATTATTAAAAATAAAAAAGCATTAAGGTCATCTCTCTTAGGTGTAATTTGCTTTCAAAGTATTTTTACAGTTCAGTTTTAGCGATCTTCATGTTTACAATTGTGCTCCCTTCGCAGTGCACTTTGAAAACACTGATATCATTTTGAACACAGCCTCATGGCGAAAGCTATAGGTATATTTAAAAGCGGAAATTATGTTACAGTATGTCTCCAAAGCTTGTGAAAATAAAAAACATAGCATACGTCAATTCTTTTATTTTATAGTGGGTTATTTATTAAGTTTCTCTGCTGTATATGACATGGGTCTGTTGGTTAGAACTTTCTGCTGTGGTTTGCATGATAATGATAATGATAATAATAATAAAAATAATAATAATAATAATAATAATAATAATCATCATTAATATTATTATTAAAGTAAATATATTTATAATAAATCGCCTCATTATTTATTCATATGATTTATATATGATATTAGAATAGTGTTAGCTTTTGTAAGTGATTTTATGTTTTAGAATAGAATATGTAATGTTCAACTTCTCAATAATATTAGTAAAGCAAGCATTGGCCCTATATGTGCCATTTACTTATATTTTTAATTAATATGGAAAGCGAGTGCATGTTTTTACCAAAACTAATATTGGATTTTATTTTAAATGCGTGTTTGTGTAAAACAATATAATTTGCAAAAAGAAATGATGGGGCTGTTCTCTGAAGAAGTTATTCCATCCCGTTTAGAGCATCATTATGGGCGTTTTGCGTCATAACTAACGTAGTTCAAGCGATGGATCTGCGACAGAGAAACTACGGGTTTTGGGAAACACTCGTCACTACATTGTTCTTTTGCCAAACGATGCATCGCACTATGATAGTTCAGTCGCGAGTTACATTGTTGTTTGGGAAACGCACCCCTGGTCAGCACATTCAACTTTCCTCAGTCATAATTTGACCATTTGAATAAAAACAAATCATAATAATAATAAAAACATAATAATAATAATAATGTAGAGCTTCACGATTTTTTCTATTCGAAAATTCATGGATAACAACAAAAGCCTAATTAGTATTAAAATTAACTTTAATATAGGCAGCTTTTGGTGCTTTGCACCTTTTCATTGATCATTTTTTTCTTTCATGAATAAGCTCCAAGATTTAGCATAAAAGTTACTTTTATTAACTTTGTTTTCTGTATTTAACAACAATACAGTAGGTCAGTAGTGAAAGCTGACTTTACTTATGTCAGATTATGCATTGTTTTATTTCTTTTTGCAATTTGAGCATCTTTTAATATACTTTTAGAGAAAAATGATGTCCATATATGTGGACACATGGTTCGAATTTCCATAAAACATAATAAAGTCACGGGCAACCCAGTGGCGCAGTAGGTAGTGCTGTTGCCTCACAGCAAGAACGTCGCTGGGTCGCAGGTTCGAACCTCGGCTGGGCTGGGTCAGTTGGCGTTTCTGTGTGGAGTTTGCATGTTCTCCCTGGGTTCGCGTGGGTTTCCTCCGGGTGCTCCGGTTTCCCCCACAGTCCAAAGACATGCAGTACAGGTGAATTGGGTAAGCTAAATTGTCCATAGTGTATGAGTGTGAATGTGTGTGTGGAAGTTCCCAGGGATGGGTTGCGGCTGGAAGGGCATCCGCTGCGTAAAATCGTGCTGGATAAGTTGGCGGTTCATTCCGCTGTGGCGACCCCGCAAGGGACAAAGCCGACAAGAAATGAATGAATGAATGAATAATAAAGTCACCTTTATGTAAAAGAATGAAAAACTCTTTATTTCTGCCTTGAACACAGCAGTTTTTTCCTGACTGTTTTTTAATGCATTAATAACACATACAGACATATTTTTGGACATGTTTTGACTATCAGTAAAAACAACATTTCATGGACAGTTAAAATAGTGTTTGGGACATTTCTTATGTTTTAAAACTGTTGCAGGATGACATTGTATGTCTGTAACAAAATGTAAAACATAAGACATGAGTGCTAAAATGTGCTGTCCACATATGTGGCCACTAAGCCCCAGGAGGTTAAAGCCTTCGATGGGTTACTTCCACAATTTATGATGACATAGCACTCAAAATAGGACAAATAAGCTGATGTATGGGGCAAATTCTTGACATTTGCCAGTGGGGGGTGGGTCTTTCGAACCAACCGAACCCCCCTGGCTACGGGCCTGCAATTCATATGAATTAGCCGTTAGGTTAAAAAGTTACGAATTTACGTGAGATATCATTAGTCAAATAGTGTTCAGATTTTAAAGGTTGCATGAAAATAAAATATAATTTTTTATGATTGTTAGATGTTAGTATCAGTGTATAGACGAATTACCGGTTTGTAAACATTCAGGATGCGCCCAGCGAGAAAAAAAACGAGAGTGCTAGCATTTACAGCGAGGGAATGACATCCGATGTGGTACAGAGTTTGTTGTTGTCTTAGAAATAAGTTATATTGATTAGATATTATATTATTTACATAATGCTTTCAGCGTATTATAACAGCTCGTCACCCAGTGATAAGCACAGTTATTCTGCAAAATTACCGTTAAAGTGAGCGGCGTTCGTCTGACAGGTCCATTTGCGATAGCACCCTCAATGGATATTGGATAAGACAAAATGGCCAAGCATCCAGCCTGAAATATACAACTATCTCATTGAAACTCCAAGTGATTTTACAAGAGAGAAGTTAAAGGCCTACAAGTCTTTGGATGCCAACAATTGTGTTCTGTGTGGTCATGTGCAAGAAATAATGTTCCATGATTACCAGATTCAAAACTTTGTAGTGCTAAAAACTGAGGATCTGCCTAGCCAAAGACAAGGAAAGAAGACGGAGCTGTACAAGGCCTGAGTAATCATCAACAAGCAAAACAAGAGCATTGTGACAGCGAAGTGCACCTCTACGGCAGGGTATGTGAACTTACATTTTTACATTTCATTCTGAGCATTCAGTGTCCGCAGTTTAATGAACCATATTTAACAGTATTTGCTGAAATCATTGCTGCAATCAAAAATAAGTAGTGTGTCTGATTCGGCATAGCGTGAACTGACCTGATATGAAATGAGAACTGCAGAGTCAAGCATTTTTAATCAGGTCCTTACTCCATTCAGCTCTCTTTTAGCCGAAGACATCTGCAGTGGCATTAAAAGCAGTGTGGTGTACGGTAAAAGTTAAGTTTTTACCGTCCTACGCACAACACGACATGTTTGCTATTTCAACCGGTCTTTTTTTACAACCGGGAACCCCTGGTGACTTCATGTGTGACGTAGGTTGGTAATTCCTCTATTAGTTTTAAGGATATCTATTAGCTAATGTGCTCCAAAACTAGGGGTGTCAAAATTAATCGTTTCTTCGGTGCACCGCGATGCAGACGCGGACAATTCGGTATCGGTTCAGTAATAATCATAACCGGTTATTATGTACTGACGTCATTTATCTCACATGCGCTATGTCGCCGTAGCTTACTATTGCGAGGGAGGCGAGCGGCGAGCGCAAGTAGGCTATTTACAACGCTCTAACTACGAAAAACTCAAAAACTGTGCACAGTTTCACTGCGTGTGTGTTTCACTGACACTTACAGCAAAAGCCCCTATTTCACGGCGATTAAGAGAATGAAAGTAAACTCCATTTCTCTCTCACTGTGGCCCATGAGTGCATCTGTGAAGAGTGCCAGCGTGTAAGAGCCAATCGCAGCCCTTTCTGTTGAGCGCGTGACCAATCAAAGGGGTGTAAGAAAGAACTTGGTAGTTGGTAGACAAGGCTCAGAAAGCGAGCGGGATATTTATATTTGTTTATTTGCTATAAATGCTCGTGTTGCTTAAAGGTACAGTTTAAATATCTGAAGATACAGGTAAAGTTGGTTTTATATTGGGATATTCAGACATTCTCCTTAATAATATAATTTCAGAAAAGTATTATTTGCAAATTCTAAATAGGGAAATCATATTAGCAGCAAATGACTATCAAAGTACAACATTGTTCACAGTAAATTAGATAGTGTTAATGTTGTTTGTTACTTGTATGCTAATTCCAATCGAATATTCAAAGTAACATGATAAACAATATAGAGACTTCTAAATGAACGAATGTGTGAATATAAAACCAACTTTACCTTTACTCTGACTGTTGGTATTAAAGGACAAAATTGTTTTACAAAAAGTATATAAATATATTTATACATTTTAATACAAGAATTGCTGTGCTGTGAAGAAAATATAAAACTGTGTATGGAAAGAATCGTCAATGCACCGTGATGCACCGAGATATCGAATTGAACCGAATCGATGGCATGATAATCGTAACCGAACCGAACCGTGAGACCAGTGTAGGTTCACACCTCTATCCAAAACAGTGACAAAATTAGCATTTAGAAAATATAAAACTCATATAAACATCTAAAAACACCTACACATCTTGTCGGCAGCTAGCTCTCTGCAACTCTCACATGGTCACCCACTGAAGCTAAGCAGGGCTGCGCCCGGTCAGTACTTGTTGCCGGAAGTTGTGTTAGCAAGCCCAGCAGGGGGCGCCCAACCTGTGGTCTGTGTGGGTCCTAATGCCCTAGTATATTGACAGGGACTCTATACTGCTCAGTGAGCGGCGTCTTTCAGATCAGACGTTAAATCGAGGTCCCGACTCTATGTGGTTGTTAAAAATCCCAGCATGTCCTTCGAAAAAGAGTAGGGGTTTAACCCCGGCATCCTGGCCTCTGTCCATCATAGCCTCCTAACCATCCCCATACCTTAATTGGCTTCATCACTCTTCATCACATGTCTCCTCCCCACCAATCAGCTGGTGTGCGGTCTGGCGCAATTTGGCTGCCGTCACGTCATCCAAGTGGATGCTGCACACTGGTGGTGGATAAGGAGATTCCCCCCAATGTGTAAAGCGCTTTGAGTGCCCAGAAAAGCGCTATGTAAATGTAAGGAATTATTATTACTATTATTATTATTATTATTATTAAAGGGTGCAGTTTGTCACTTCCACCTAAATCGATCAACGATTTTTTTCATGTCACCTCATATTTCAGTTTCTAATCAAATCTTGACCAATCAAATGCTCTCTAGTATCTGACATGCCCCGCCCCCTCGGCGCTGTGATAAAAATGAAAACGTTATTGGCTGTTTCTTTAAAAGGGGAGGAGCTATTCTATGTCCCACCCTCTCGTCATTTTTCAGTTGAAATGACGTCAAACATCGAATAAAAAAAAAATGTCAGCGAGAAGGTGGGAGCTGCAGGAAACCATACACATGCAGGTTGTATCTCAATTAGAAATCAATGACAATTTCCCTCACAATATTGCGAAACATACAGGTAGCATTTAGTGTCAAAATATATTAGTGATAGAGTGATCTTCACTAGTCAGTGATTGCACATTTTGTTGCCGAAGCATGCATGAACTAGTCTGGAATGAGGGGGCTGAATAGAGTATTGCAAAATCCGTATCAGTTTGCAAAAGTGACAATCACTTTGAAGAAACCATGAACTCTACAAGCACAAACTAGTAGCGTACAGGAAGCGCACAAGCATTGTGAAATTGGGGATTGACATGGGGAAGAAAAGAAACAGTTCGTACCGAGGACAGTAAATCTCTGCTTTGCTTTGCAGGATTTGAAAGGATGTTTACTTAGGGGTCTTTTTTTTTTTTTGCTGCTATATGAGACATGATTATGTAAGAGGATCTAAACTTTGTGTCCTTAACAATACTAGGAAGAACTTCAAAATACAGTAGGTCGGTATTTTTGTGGCTATGTCAATATATTAGTTGGCTTGAAAAATAGCAATTAACCCAGCCCCAAAATAGTTTAGACTGGATATATTATTGAGAAATAAACTTCTGTAACTGGACCACCATTTTAGAATAACAGCATTGTCCTTTAGCACACTGAATCACTGTAGTGTACATATTTACTAATGATTTTGTTTGCTTTCATGACTTGGATGTGCTGGGTTACATAATAAAATAAACATCTCCCTGATTTTACTTTTTGATCAACTGTTGCTCAATGAGAGGAATAACAGTGTTCATGAGCTTTTCAACTCATGTTGAAGCACACGTTGTGACATACAGTTTGAATTTTTTTTTCTTTTTTAAATATTTCCCAAATGATGTTTAACAGAGCAAGGAAATTTTCACAGTATGTCTGACAATATTTTTTCTTCTGGAGAAAGTCTTATTTGTTTTATTTCGGCTAGAATAAAAGCAGTTTTTAATTTTTTACAAACCATTTTAAGGACAAAATTATTAGCCCCTTTAGGCTTTATATTTTTCCGATAGTCTACAGAACAAACCATCATTATACAATAACATGCCTAATTACCCTAACCTGCCTAGTTACAGTTTTTCTCAGTCGCTTTGGTGCATTTCTCACACTATTTACATTTGCACAACAGTTAATGCATTTCTCAAAACAATTAGTCATTTGTGCACATCATAGTAGCAGTTTCTCATTCCTTTCAATAAATTGCAAATGCTTTTGGACGTGCATCAATTGCTTTCATACAACTCTCTGCTGTTTGTAACATTATCATTTGCTTATGTCATGTCAGTCAAAATGAACTAAACTTGTGAATGCTGAATAGTCATTCCATATAAAACTAATAGTCCTCATTTCATTACTGGAGTCATTACATACAAAAATGTTGAACTAGTTGTCAAAATCTGTCAAGCTAATTTTATTTTAAAAAATGTAAATCTTTTTTTCCTGAAAATGTCTCCTAAATTAAACAATTTCATGAATGATTTACAGACCTGTGTATGTTGTAGGTTCGGTTCCAATATGTACTGCAGTATTGTTTACAGTTGTGCACAGCTCTACCCAAAGGAAGTTTATGTTTGTTGTAAATAAGGGTGTGTTTATTCTTTTGCACAATGCTGTGAATAAATTAGAATTGCAAAGAGCAAATGCAGTAAAAATGTGAAACATACATATTCAGTGTCTTGTACTCAGATACCTCACTAAATGCAGTGATGTCTAACTTTACTGTAGTTCTCAAATGGCTGTGTAAATAGTATATAGTGCTGTCTTGAGCATTTTCAGGAAGTGTCACCAAAATCTGACTTTTTTGCATTGGAGAAAATGTCCAGAGTAAACTCATAATGAAAACATGACGACGCCATTTGACTATCTTGTTCATAAACAATGGTGGCAGGACTTTGCATTTTGATGGCACTGACACTTTCATTGACATGAATACTTGCTTTTGAGGAATGAGCTATCCATTTTGAGCAAGTGACGCACTTTTGCAGGTTATCCACTAGGTTTTGCAGTTTGTTCTAATTGTTTCGAGAACTGCATTAACTGTTGTGCAAATGTAAATAGTGTTGTGAGAAATGCACCAAAGCGACTGAGAAAAACTGTAACCTAATTAAGCCTTTAAATGTCACTTTAAGCTGTATAGAAGTGTCTTGAAAAATATCTAGTAAAATATTATTTACTGTCATCATGGCAAAGATAAAATAAATCCATTTCTAGAAATGAGTTATTAAAACTATTATGTTTAGAAATGTGTTGATAAAATTTTATCTACGCTAAACATAAATTGGGGAAAAAATAAACAAGCGGCCTAATAATTTAGGGGGGCTAATTATTCTGACTTCAACAGTAATAGAGATCATGTACACAGGCAAATGTATAACTTCTTTTATTAAAGCTTATAAACTCCAAATGCACAGAATAATTCAGAATACAACAGAATAAAATAAAACATTTTTTGCATAATGCCCTTTTTGTTTTATTTGTATTTATTTATTCATTTATTACTTCCTGCTCTTCTCAACTGTAATTTTCTATATTCCTAGATTACAACAACATATAATAAAACGGCATTGTCCATTACATTCTCCATTAAAGTAATGAGAAAATGTACGTAGCTGTCAAGACAATATACAAAAATACAACATCTTTCATTTGGGTAGAATAGTCTGTACAACATACTTGCCGTGTAAACCAAAAAAGCTGGTAAAAGATAGTCCAAAAATGTCAATTCTGTCATTTACTCTCCTTTGACTGGTTACAAACCAGTCTAATAGCTTATTTGTTCTGTTGAAACAAGAGAAGATTGAAACACGGTAGCCTAAACATTGACATGTATAGTATTTGTTTTTCTATGTAAGTCAAGGGTGAGTAAATTATTTTTGGGTGAACTATCCCTTTAATGACTCACATGCAATGATTGAGGATAAATAGATGATTAAATGTCATCATATGCTGCAAATTATGCAGATTTAGAGAATTATATCATTGAGTAATGTAATGTTTAGCAATGAGAAATATATCCGTGAACATGAACTTACAAACTTGAAGGCATTTGTGTGTGACTACAAAACACTATTACGCCTATATAAACAAAATCTTGGCAGATTTTCTTCATTCCAGATATACTTCTTTCCCATATCAGGGAAAATAAAGATGATTAATGCTAGAATACCATATAATCGCTGATACCGCAAGCTTTTCCTAAAGCATCGTGTTAATTAGGATTAACAGCTGATCAGCGATTAATCATTTGCGTCATACATTCAGTGTAAACACTGCGCGAGATTAGCAAATAACTGCTTAGCAGCATTTCAGCTTATTTAATGGAAACATGCGGAGGAAGTCCGTCAAACGAATCATCAAATCTAACGTGCTGTAGTCAGCTACGTGTGAACTTTGTTACAAAAGGCCAGAACAGCCCGAACAAACATTTAGCGTACTGTGTACAACACTTACACTCAAACAAACAACATTTCAAAGCATTCACTGATACAAAAATGTATCAAATGTTTGTCTAACCATTAAGTGTTGGCCACAATTACGTATTTCACTTGGCAAAAGTAAATGACCACTTATAAACAAACTGAAACAGAAACATCTTCTCTTAGAATTATGTGCATATAGATACATATAGATAGATAGATAGATAGATAGATAGATAGATAGATAGATAGATAGATAGATAGATAGATAGATAGATAGATAGATAGATAGATAGATAGATAGATAGATAGATAGATAGATAGATAGATAGATAGATAGATAGATAGATAGATAGATACCCTGCTGAAAAAAAACAGCATATGCTGGTAAGGTATGTCTGGTGCTAGTCTTTCTGGTTTCAATGCTGGTCAGCATACCAGCAGTAAAACATACCAGAATATGCTGTTTTTTAGACAGATAGATTTCTCTGGACTTACGATTTATAATTATGTGTTTGATCATCTAAACTTCTGATTACAAATTTGGTTTAATTTAGACCTTTTTTTTATTTAAAGGGGTGATCCAGAGTGTATCTTTAAGGCTTGGTTGTGTTTATGGGCTGCAAAGCAATGCGTGCTCATGCTTCATTTCTAGAAAATCACGTTATTTTTTCATATATCCTACTTTGATTATATATAGCTACTCTGCTAACATGAAAACGACTGTCATATTCCCTCAAGAGGCTCTGATTGGTCAGCTAACATAATTCACAGATCAGGTCCACGTCACCAAAAGCATCTGTGCTATAACATTACATCGCCTCTGGCCACGCCCCTTGGCTGTGCAGGGTGTATGTGCGTAACCTGAAGGGTTTATGACATCATTAACCCAGATGTATTTTTTGTAGTCCCTAAACTTCATTCGCTATAGGTTTCGCTAAGCTAACTCTGTAAAAGCCAATGTCTCCCTTTGCATTGAAATTTGAGCGTCTTACATACAGAGATGTCGTTTATGTTCACACAGCTACATTGCACATCACCTAAAGCTTAACAAATGATATCGTAGTGGACCACCCCTTTAACAATAAAGTACTGTTTTCAGACGTCCATATTAATTTTAGGAATGTCTTTTTTTTTATTTCAGAAGAGTTAAGTAATCAGATTTTGGTGGAATAACCCAGATTTTCAATCACAACAATTAAAAACATTTGCCGTTCTGACATTGTCTGAAAAAAAGAAGAATGGAATGAAACTCCATAAATGACAATATATGTGACCTTTGACCACAAAACCGGTAATAAGGGACAATTTTTGTAAACTGACCCAGCAGGCACAGGACTCAATGCTGGTTTTGCTGGTCTCAATGCTGGTTTTGCTGGTCTCAGTGCTGGTCTCAATGCTGGTATTGCTGGTCTCAATGCTGGTCTCAATACTGGTCAGCATACCAGCATCAAAACATCGTAGCATATGCTGTTTTTTTTTTCAGCAATGTAGACAGATAGATTTCTCTGGATTTACAATTTATAATTATGTGTTTGATCATCTAAACTTCTGATTACAAATTTGGTTTAATTTAGATCTTTTTTTTATTTAAAGGGGTGGTCCAGAGTGTATTTTTAAGGCTTGGTTGTGTTTATGGGGTGCAAAGCAATGTGTGCTCATGCTTCATTTCTAGAAAATCACGTTATTTTTTCATATATCCTACTTTGATTATATACAGCTACTCTGCTAACATGAAAACGACTGTCATATTTTCTAGTTCCTCTGAAAGGCCCGCCCTTAAGAGGCTCTGATTGGTCAGCTAACATAATTCACAGATCAGCTCCACATCACCAAAAGCATCTGTGTTATAACATTACAGCACCTCTGGCCACGCCCCTTCGCTGTGCAGGGTGTATGTGCGTAACCTGAAGGGTTTATGACATCATTAACCCGGATGTATTTTTTGTAGTCCCCAAACTTCGTTCGCTGTAGTCTTTGCTAAGCTAACTCTGTAAAAGCCAATGTCTCCCTTTGCATTGAAATTTGAGCGTCTAACATACAGAGATGTTGTTTATGTTTACACAGCTACATTGCACATCAACTAAAGCTTAACATATGATATCGTAGTGGACCACCCCTTTAACAATAAAGTACTGTTTTCAGACGTCCATATTAATTTTAGGAATGTCTTTTTTTTTTCAGAAGAGTTAAGTAATCAGATTTTGGTGGAATAACCCAGATTTTCAATCACAACAATTAAAAACATTTGCCGTTCTGACATTGTCTGAAAAAAAAGCAGAATGGAATGAAACTCCATAATTGACAATATATGTGACCTTTGACCACAAAACCGGTAATAAGGGACAATTTTTGTAAACTGACCCAGCAGGCACAGGACTCAATGCTGGTTTTGCTGGTATCAATGCTGGTTTTGCTGGTCTCAGTGCTGGTCTCAATACTGGTCAGCATACCAGCATCAAAACATAGCAGCATATGCTGTTTTTTTTTCAGCAATGTAGACAGATAGATTTCTCTGGATTTACAATTTATAATTATGTGTTTGATCATCTAAACTTCTGATTACAAATTTGGTTTAATTTAGGTCTTTTTTTTATTTAAAGGGGTGGTCCAGAGTGTATTTTTAAGGCTTGGTTGTGTTTATGGGGTGCAAAGCAATGCGTGCTCATGCTTCATTGCTAGAAAATCACGTTATTTTTTCATATATCCTACTTTGATTATATACAGCTACTCTGCTAACATGAAAACGACTGTCATATTTTCTAGTTCCTCTGAAAGGCCCGCCCTCAAGAGGCTCTGATTGGTCAGCTAACATAATTCACAGATCAGCTCCACATCACCAGAAAGCATCTGTGTTATAACATTACAGCGCCATCATTAACATGACATCATTAACCCGGATGTATTTTTTGTAGTTCCTAAACTTCATTCGCTATAGGTTTCGCTAAGCTAACTCTGTAAAAGCCAATGTCTCCCTTTGCATTGAAATTTGAGCGTATTACATACAGAGATGTTGTTTATGTTCACACAGCTACATTACACATCAACTAAAGCTTAACAGCATCGTAGTAGACCACCCCTTTAACAAAAAAAGTACAGTGTTTTTAGAAGTCCATATTAGTTTTAGGAATGTCTTTTTTTTTTACCTCAGTATAGTTAAGTAATCAGATTTTGGTGGAATAACCCAGATTTTCAATCACAACAATTAAAAACATTTGCCGTTCTGACATTGTCTGAAAAAAGAAGAAGAATGAAACAAAACTCCATAAATGACAATATATGTGACCTTTGACCACAAAACCAGTCATAAAGGACATTTTTTGTAAACTGACCCAGGACATCAACATAACGTTTTTCGGCAATGTCGTGGGACGTTGCATTTAGTTTGGAAATAAAAATCAGGTTGAAGTCAGAACCCAACGTCAATGTCCAACGTCGGACAGACATTGCATTTTGGTTACGTTCCAACACAACCTGAAAACAACAAAATATCAACGTCTAATGATGTTACAGCGCGACGTTGTGTGGATGTTACCAATATGACATCTATCAGATGTTGGCATTTGGTTGCCATACCTGACATATAAATGTCAATGTCAATGTGACGTTGGTTTAAGATGTTGGCTCGACGTTGGATTTTGGTCACTTTCCAACACAACCTAATATCAATGTCATTTCACATCATTATCGGACATCAAAATAATATATTAACATTTTTATTATTATTATAACTAATATTAACATCTTATGATGTTGTGTGTCTACTGGGGAGATTCATACATCACATGAAAGCTGAGTAAATAAGATTGTATGGTTTGTTAGGCCAGAAAAATATTTGGTTAAGATACAATTAATTCAAAATTTGAAGGTGCAAAAAAAAAAAATCTGGTCACACTTTATTTTGATGGTCCGTTTGTTGAATTAAGTTACATTGCATCTACATGCCAACTAATTCTCATTAGATTATAAGTAGACTGTTAGGTTGGGGTTAGGGTTAATGTTAGTGTAAGTTGACATGTACTTAAAAAGTTTCTTATAGTCAGTTAAATGTCTGTTGAAGGAGCAGTATCAACAAATATTAAGCAGACAGTTTACTAACGCTCACATAGACCATCAAAATAAAGTGTTACTAAAAATCTAAATACTGACTAAATAAAATTCGTAGCCATGCACATTACTAATCAAAAATTCTGCCTTTATATATTCATGGAAAGAAATGTACAAAATATTTTCATGGAACATGATTACGTAATATAGGCGACGCGGTGGCGCAGTAGGTAGTGCTGTCGCCTCACAGCAAGAAGGTCACCCCTTCGAGTCTCGGTTGGGTAAGTTGTCGTTTCTGTGTGGAGTTTGCATGTTCTCCCCGCGTTCGCTGCGGTTTCCTCCGGGTGCTCCGGTTTCCCCCACAGTCCAAAGACATGTGGTACAGGTGAATTGGGTAGGCTAAATTGTCCGTAGTGTGAGTGTGAATGCGTGTATGGATGTTTCCCAGAGATGGGTGGCAGCTGGAAGGGCATCCACTGCGTAAAACATGTGCTGGATAAGTTGGCGGTTCATTCCGCTGTGGTGACCCCAGATTAATAAAGGGACTAAGCCGAAAAGAAAATGAATGAATGAATGATTATTTAATATTCTAACAATTGTAGGCATACTCCGCTACTCCCACAAATATAACCGTGCAACATCAGACTGGTTTTGTGCTCCAGGTTCACATATATGTTTGAAATTTGGCAGAAATATTGTCATCCTTTAAAGAATAAAGCTAATATTTACATTTACTCAAACGTATACATAATAAATCCTGCATTTCCAAAGAACATAACTATTTAGTTTAGTAGTAATTAAGTGGTCTCTTAATTTCTTTGCATAGTGGTGGGTGTGCGTGTGAGTGTTAACTATTAACATGTATCAGTGAGGTCTGAAAGTCTGTGACCTCTTTCACAAAAAGTTTAAAACATAGATATTTCACATGTAAAAGCTTAAGGATTAAAGCTTTCAAGTCTTTACACCTTTTGACCCAGCTGAGCTATAGGTTTTGATTTGCTTCAAAGAACATTTGCCATTCATTATATGGATTAGGCTACACTGGTTGCTGTATATGTTTTTGATTAGGTGAATAGAGGTGGCTCAAAAGGTTAATTTCCTTAATGTATCAAGCTACGCTGGCAGCACATATTGATTCCCCCAATAAGGAACTAGCTTTCAACAGTAACGGTAACAGTCATTACTCAGGATCAGATTACAAATCAGATTCTTCATGCTGTATGTTTTTCATTTGTTACAAAAAAAAAAAACAAAGAGTCATAAGACCTTTTCCTGTGAATCTTCTGTTTTTATCTTGATAATCATTCATTTTGAAAAATGGGCTACAATAGTGGTGTGGTTTCTATGAATAACTTGAGCAACACACTGGCAGCGCTTCACGTTGATTCTCTAAAAATATAGTCATTTATTTTGCAAGTCGGGCTACTTTAGTCATGCTGTATGCTTTTGCGTCATTCAAAACAACCTGCTCAAAAGAGTCATCCTACACCTGTCACACTGTGAGCTTTTGATTCGCTCATGATTAATTGATTAATTGGTTGGTTGGTAGGTTGATTAGTTGGTTGGTAGATTTGTTGGTTCATTGATTGATTGGTTGGTTGGTTGGTTGGTTGGTAGCTAGGTTGATTAGTTGGTTGATTGGTTGGTTGATTGGTAAGTTGATTAGTTGGTTGGTAGGTTTGTTGGTTGTTTGATTGATTGATTGATTGATTGATTGATTGATTGATTGATTAGTTGGTTGGTAGGTTTGATTGATTGATTGATTGATTGATTGATTGATTGATTGATTGATTGATTGATTGATTGATTAGTTGGTTGGTAGGTTTGTTGGTTCAT
>LR812529.1:8085644-8240644 GCA_903798195.1 Danio kyathit | reverse complement strand
TATCCCTATAACATTTCAGATTAGGGCTTTGTTCAAATTCCTAACTTCCTAACTTGTCTTTACAAGCACCATTATTGAAAAGCGGAAACATTGGCAGGTCAGAGAAGGACGAGGCCCCGATGTTCTTACCATGTATTTAATGGCTGAGACGATCTGGGCAAAGATGAGTTTGCTCTCCAGGTCTGACAGGCGTCCTCTGGTGGTGATGCGTGAGAACAGATCTCCTCCGCTGCCGTACTCCATAGCGAGGTACACATGCTTACCCGTCTCAAGCACTTCATACAGACGAACGATGTTTGGATGGGAGAGTTTTTCCATACACATGATCTCTGAGGCAAATAAATTCTGCGACTTCTTGTCGAGACGTGCCTTGTTAAGAATTTTGACTGCAACACGCTCTGTGTGAGAGACAAAGAGATTGTGAGCTTTCTGTTCTAAATATTGCTGTTGATCAAAATGTATATGTGAGTAAATCTGCAATAAAATATGTTCATGAGATTATTCTGATTAGGTCTTTTTAGAATACAACGTAAAAATGTCCGTAAATTAGCCGTCTTTCGTATTTATTTATGCTTTTGAATTGTATTATGGGAGCTTGGTCTTTCATCCAACAACTTTTAAGCTTGAAAAGTTTGAAAAAAAAGTGACTTTCATGAACATTTTTAATAGTGTAAATTGATATACAGGGAGTGCAGAATTATTAGGCAAGTTGTATTTTTGAGGATTAGTTTTATTATTGAACAACCACCATGTTCTCAATGAACCCAAAAAACTCATTAATATCAAAGCTGAATATTTTTGGAAGTAGTTTTTAGTTTGTTTTTAGTTTTAGCTATTTTAGGAGGATATCTGTGTGTGCAGGTGACTATTACTGTGCAGAATTATTAGGCAACCTAACAAAAAACAAATATATACCCATTTCAATGATTTATTTTCACCAGTGAAACCAATATAACATCTCAACATTCACAAATATACATTTCTGACATTCAAAAACAAAACAAAAACAAATCAGTGACCAATATAGCCACCTTTCTTTGCAAGGACACTCAAAAGCCTGCCATCCATGGATTCTGTCAGTGTTTTGATCTGTTCACCATCAACATTGCGTGCAGCAGCAACCACAGCCTCCCAGACACTGTTCAGAGAGGTGTACTGTTTTCCCTCCTTGTAAATCTCACATTTGATGATAGACCACAGGTTCTCTATGGGGTTCAGCTCAGGTGAACAAGGAGGCCATGTCATTAGTTTTTCTTCTTTTAGACCCTTTCTTGCCAGCCAAGCTGTGGAGTACTTGGACGCAAGTGATGGAGCATTGTCCTGCATGAAAATCATGTTTTTCTTGAAGGATGCAGACTTCTTCCTGTACCACTGCTTGAAGGTGTCTTCCAGAAACTGGCAGTAGGACTGGGAGTTGAGCTTGACTCCATCCTCAACCCGAAAAGGCCCCACAAGCTCATCTTTGATGATACCAGCCCAAACCAGTACTCTACCTTCACCTTGCTGGCGTCTGAGTCGGACTGGAGCTCTCTGCCCTTTACCGATCCAGCCACGGGCCCATCAAGACTCACTCTCATTTCATCAGTCCATAAAACCTTAGAAAAATCAGTCTTGAGATATTTCTTGGCCCAGTCTTGACGTTTCAGCTTGTGTGTCTTGTTCAGTGGTGGTCGTTTTTCAGCCTTTCTTACCTCGGCCATGTCTCTGAGTATTGCACATCTTGTGCTTTTGGGCACTCCAGTGATGTTGCAGCTCTGAAATATGGCAAAACTGGTGGCAAGTGGCATCTTGACATCTTGGCAGCTGCACGCTTGACTTTTCTCAGTTCATGGGCAGTTTATTTTGCGCCTTGGTTTTTCCACACGCTTCTTGCGACCCTGTTGACTATTTTGAATGAAACGCTTGATTGTTCGATGATCACGCTTCAGAAACTTGGCAATTTTAAGAGTGCTGCATCCCTCTGCAAGATATCTCACTATTTTTGACTTTTCGGAGCCTGTCAAGTCCTTCTTTTGACCCATTTTGCCAAAGGAAAGGAAGTTGCCTAATAATTATGCACACCTGATATAGGGTGTAGATGTCATTAGACCACACCTCTTCTCATTACAGAGATGCACATCACCTAATATGCTTAATTGGTAGTAGGCTTTCGAGCCTATACAGCTTGGAGTAAGACAACATGCATAAAGAGGATGATGTGGTCAAAATACTCATTTGCCTAATAATTCTGCACTGCCTGTATTGCCTGGGTTGGTGTTGTATATTAAGGCACAAAAAACGTGTAATAAACTACCTGTGCATTTTCTATTATTTTACAGACTTATTTCTCTCTATATATTATTTCTTATACATTTATATTATTTCAAACTACTGTCAATAAGAGTCACTTTCATCCCAACATCCCATAATGCAATTCACGACCGTAAATAAATGGAAAACTCTTGTGAATCACAAAATACAGAATTGTTTTTACAGTGTATGTTAAAACACTCGATCACTAAACATCTTGGCATACATTCAATGAAGATGTATTAAAAATGTCTTCATTAGTGTTTCAAACTAATTGGGTTTGAAATTACTTGAGGGTGTTAAAATACTGACAGAATGTTCATGCTGTGTTTCATTCATTTGTAGGCTATACTGTATCATATTTGATATATGATATGTAGCCTAAGGCCTCTAATTTATGCCAGCATGATCAACACATTATAGTCTTCTACAGTACATGCTTTCTAATGTCTGGTTGGTAGGCTGACTTTTTAAACAAGTATAGACTTATTTTGTATAATTTGTGACCGATTGCGAGTCAAACAAACAGCTTAAAGGTGCTGTATGTAAGTTTTTGACTCTTCTAAAGCATAAAAATACAATAATATGTGTGCAGATATTTAAGAAACATCCCAAGTGAACATACTTGTTTAACTGACAAACAATGCTGAAGTCAGATATTCTGCTTTGAAAATGTTTTTTTCCGTGCCGGAACGATGTCTTTGTTTAGGTAATTTTCACATGCACATGCCAGTTTAACCAATTATAATTCAGCACCCCGGGTTGCCTTGTTGGAAAACAGCATATTTCTTTCATTCATTCATTCATTCATTCATTCAGAAAGACTCTGAAAGCATGCGTCCATGAGCGAAATGCTACAGTGTAGTGGAAAGTATCAGATGTCAAAATGAGACATATTCAGTTCCACATGACGTTAATTAGCAAATGACATAAATATTAGGAACGTGAGCAGGTTACATCGCGTGTCCAAACAACACGCTGTGACGAGATTGTTATGAGTGATGAGCCATTTGGCTGTTTGCACCACAAAACACGGCAGAAATTTAAATACAGCCTTTCAGAAGCACAGAATATGCACTCACTCACAAAACGGTAAGGTTTAGAATCTATTTAATACATGTTAACCCTCTTTAACATCATTAAAGGTGAAGTGAACTTTCTGCTTCCAGTATATGGGAATAAATGTCATGTAAAATGGCATTCAGACTCACATTGTTAGCATTTAGCACTGAATAAAGCACACGAGGCTTACCTGAGGCGATCTGTCATAGGTTTCTGTTGTTCAGCTGTGAGAAATAGAAGCCGCTTCTAATAAATCAATTCGAGGTGTTGGTTAGAACCAAAACTCCTTTTAATATGGAGAATATTCCCTCAATCGCGTGTCGTTGCTTTTATTTAGAACACAGTTTAAAATCCCTCAAACTGGCAACCCGGCGTACCTTTATTATGATTCAGGACTGCAATACCTAGTTCAACCACTGGGTGTCAAACTTACATACTGCACCTTTAAGGTGCAATGTCCAAAAATGTTATGCGTCTATTTGTTTTTCTTGCAAAAATCTATATAATAGCAAGTAAATATTATCTTCCATGAAGACTTTTTGTGGATTTCCTTGAATAAATATACCAAAACTAAATTTTGATGAGTAATGTGCATTGCTAAGTACTCAATTTAGACAACCTTAAAGGTGATTTTCACAGTATTTTCATTTTTTTTTAATTATGTACATTTCACAATGTACTGCCAGTCACCGAAATTGTGTGTGAGTGTGTGACCCCTGTCTGTGTCTCCTGAGGTCTGTCAGAGGTGTTTTCACCAACTAAACATGCTGAATCAGCCCTTGTCAGGTTGTAGAATCTGAGAAATGATATGCTGTAACCTGGTGGTTGTTCATATTTGTTTTGCTAGTGCGTTCAGTATTGGCCTACACACAATACAAACTATTAACTGGCTTACTACCTGCCTATTATTAAGTTATTAACTGTTCATTAGTAGTTATAAAGTATGATCTTATTCTGCATCCTTAATCCTACCCAAAATCTAAACCCAACTTCTACTTTACTAACTATTAATAAGCAGCTAATTAGCAGTTTATTAAGCTAGTAGTGTTAGTTTATGGTTTGATAATACCGTGAATTGTGACCTAATCTAAAGTGTTACCCTTACTTTATTTTAAGTATAGTCAACTTGTTGCTTTTAAGGCAGTGGCTTTATTCATTTTTAGTAGCTAATCAAATTAAAATGTATAGGACAAAAGGTCAAGACAACAAATATTTTATGTTGGTGTAACTTATTTTAACAGGTCTCAACTACATTTTTAAGTTATGCAAAGTTTAACTTGATATTTTAGTCATGTTGATTGATGTAAGTTGAGATGACTAGAAAAGTTAAGTTGATTCCACTCAAAAATGTATAAGAATAACTTCATTCATTCATTTTCTTGTCAGCTTTGTCCCTTGCGGGGTCGCCACAGTGGAATGAACCACCAACTTATCCAGCACGATTTTACGCAGCGGATGCCCTTCCAGCCGCAACCCATCTCTGGGAATTTCCACACACACACATTCACACACTATGGACAATTTTAGCTTACCCAATTCACCTGTACTGCATGTCTTTGGACTGTGGGGGAAACCGGAGCACCCGGAGGAAACCCACGCGAACGCAGGGAGAACATGCAAACTCCACACAGAAACGCCAACTGACCCAGCCCAGCCGAGGTTCGAACCTGCGACCCAGCGACGTTCTTGCTGTGAGGCAACAGCACTACCTACTGCGCCACTGCGTTGCCATATAAGAATAACTTATTGTTAGTAATATTTCAAGATGAACACTGTCACGATCACCAGCGATCTTCTCCCCTTAGATCGCTGGTTTACATGCACAAACACAACGGACTACAAATCTACCATATAATGAACTACATCTCCACACATGCACTCCGCTCACACACACATGTTCCTCATCTCCACTGATTGCACACACACACCACCGGAGGATTGTCAAGGACTGATTACGCACAGTATATAAACAGCAAACACACACTCTCCAGTTGCCGAGTCTTGTCATCTGTTACCAGTTTCAGTTCAATGCATTTCCTTGTCTTGTTTTTGTGCATGTAAACCAGCGATCTAAGGGGAGAAGATCGCTGGTGATCGTGACAAACACAAAGTAAGTTGGATTTACTAGATTTTTCAAACATGATTTAGTACAATCATCTATAAATTTGATGCAGTCTACTTCAGTATAAATTCTCGGTAACACTTTTTAACATAAGCTTCCTTTAGTTAATGTTAGTAATTAGATTTAACATGAACAATACATTTATTACAGTGAGTTTGTTCAACTTTATAATGTTAGTTAATGAAAATAAAGTCATTCATTGTTAGTTCATATCTCACATAGCATTAACTAATGTTAAAAAGCCATGGCTCATTCTGAAAACGCAGTCCCGTGGACGTTTCTGGAGACCGCGAATTATGTAGCCGGAGGTACGTATGGCTTCATTTAATATTTTTTATTTTTTTATTTAAACGAACGCTACAGGGCGGTATGATGCTGTTCCTTTTCGCGCTTACCAGCTGACCGATTACCTCCAGTTTGTCTCGTTAGCTCGTCGTGTACGCCGGCGGACTTGAGACACAGAAAACAGTTGACCAAGACGGCGACGGGGTTCAAGTCCGGGGAAGAGTGGTTCCAGAAATCAGGTAAGAAAAAAACAGAATCCAAAAAAATAAAATGAACAAGTGAATAACAGGGTGAGAATGTGGTAAAATCAGAAAACGTGGTAAAAATCAGACGAGGGCTTTTCTTTTTCTGGACGGCTTTTGTAAACTGTTGGTTGGGTTTAGGGGAAAAAAGTTGGTGGGCGGGTCATTCCATAAAATTAGTTGGGCTTAGGGAAAGAGGAGGGTGGGTCAGTCGATTGGATTGGTTGGACGGCCAGTCAGTCAGACAAACAGTCGGTCGACAGCGGCCTCTGGTGGGTTTACGCGAGAACAGCGGGTACGAACGGCACTCTCGAGAGAAATTTGAGATATGAAAAAGCGCACACAGTGGCCTCTCGCGAATTCGCGAAAACAAAAACTGCAAAAATACGTACCTCCCGGGACGTATTTCGCAGTCTCCATAAACGTCCATGGGACTATGTTTTCAGAATGAGCCTCGGTTGCAACAAGCACAACTTTGGATTTTAATAATGCATTAGTAAATGCTGAACTAATTAATAAATGCATCTTAGAAAATACATTAACCAATGTATGAAACCTTATTGTAAAGTGTGACCAAATTCTCCTGTCATAAAATAAAGCCATAAAAGTATTCTGTATACAATACTCAACAAATGCGCACATGCAACTTTTATAAACAAGCCGTCTCAGTTTTTAATAGATATTTCTGCGTATTGTTTCATATTTCAGGCTTTATAGTCTTATTAAAGGTCTTTTTAAAATATGTGGTAAAATGCTTGCGAGGTCTCCCCGCAGGGCTGTTTCTTTAACAAGCATCTCAACTTAGGCACCAAAAATATTCGAGTGATTCACAGAGGGGGTGCTGTAAATCTGAGGAGATTACATGAGCGGATCAACTTGTGGCCACCAACATGAACAGACCCTGTTAAAGTGTGCCGCCTGGTGTCAGGGCCTGCAAACTGACTGAACACAGCAGTCAACACAACCAAACTGAAGGATATGAGGGTCTTATTTCTCCAGAAGTATGTCAAAGTGTAAAATTCTACATTCAAAAAAAAAATGCATAGACAAGTCATTCGCAGATTAGTGGCTAATATGGCTAATAATAAATGCTTTATCATTATAGATTAGCTTACTTTCCACCCATGATTATGATTTTGGAGTGTACTTTCCTGCTACATTTTTATTTTATTTTATTTATATGAGCACTGCATAATATAATTAGTTTTTCACATGAATAGAGTGCAATTTTAAGGTAATTCAGAATTTTAAAATGCCGACTTATTTTACACACTATGTAAAGACATCTTAAAATTTTTACCTTTAGTTACCTTTAACATCCAATTTCACAAATTAAATTTATATTTTAATGTTTAAAAACGAGTATTTTATTCACTAAAAACTAAATGCGAACTATTACAGATTTTAAAATCAAACCTTTTTTGTACTACACACACATACACTCACCGGCCACTTCATTAGGTACACCTTACTAGTATCGAGTTTGACCCCCTTTTGCCTTCACAACTGCCTTAATCATTCGTGGCAGATTTAACAAGGTATTGGAAATATTTTTAAGATTTTGGTCCATATTGACATGATAGCATCGTGCAGTTGCTGCACATCCATGATCCGAATCTCTCGTTTCACTACATCCCAAATGTGCTCTATTGAATTGAGAACTGGTGACTGTGGAGGCCATTTGAGTAAAGTGAACTCATTGTCATGTTCAAGAAACTGAGATGATTCGAGCTTTATGACATAGCGTTATCCTGCTGGAAGTAGCCATCAGACATTGAGAACACTGTTGTCATAAAGGGATGGACATGGTCAGCAACAATACTCAGGTAGGCTGTGGTGTTGACACAATGCTCAATTGGTACTAATGGACCCAAAGTGTGCCAAGAAAATATCCCCCACACCATTACACCACCACCACCAGCCTGAACTGTACAAGGCAGGATTGATCCATGCTTTCATATTGTTGATGCCAAATTCTGACCCTACCATCCGAATGCTGCAGCAGAAATCGACTCATCAGACCAGGCAACGTTTTTCCAATCTTCTATTGTCCTATTTTGGTGAGTCGGTGTGATTGTAGCCTCAGTTTCCTGTTCTTAGCTGACAAGAGTGGCACCCGGTGTGGTCTTCTGCTGCTGTAGCCCATCCGCCTCAAGGTTGGACGTGTTGTGCATTCAGAGATGCTCTTCTGCATACCTCGGTTGTAACAAGTGGTTATTTGAGCTACTGTTGCCTTTCTATCAGCTCGAACCAGTCTGGCCATTCTCCTCTGACCTCTGGCATCAACAGGGCATTTGCACTCACAGAACTGCTGCTCACTGGATAATTTCTCTTTTTTGAACCCTATTGTGTTGTGTTGTGCATGAAAATCCCAGTAGTTTCTGAAATATTCAGACCAGCCCATCTGGCACCAATAACAATGACCATGTCTATATGGCTAAATGCATTGAGTTGCTGCCATGTGATTGGCTGATTAGAAACTTGCATTAACAAGGAGTTGGACAGGTGTACCTAATAAAGTGGCTGGTAGTGTGTGTGCAGTAAAAAAAAAAGTTTTTCACGTTCTTTTCACGTTTTAAACGTTCACATTTAGTTTTTAATGAATATAATATTTTTCAAACATTAAAATATTAATTTAATCTGTAAAAAAATTGGATGCCTAGGGTATCTAAACGTGAAAAATTTAAGATGTATGTAGTGTCTAAAATAAGTTGGCTTTTTAAAATTCAGAATTACCTTAAAATTGCACTCTATTCATGTAAAAAATTGTAATTATATTAGGCTATGCAGTGCTGATTTAAAAAAAATCTATAAAAAGGTAACAAGAAAGTACACTCCATAATCATAATCATGGGTGGAGAGTAAGCTAATCTATAATGATAAAGCGGGGCAGCACGCTGGGGCAGTGGATAGCACAGTTGCCTCACAGCAAGAAGGTCACTGGTTCGAGCCCCGGCTCGAGTTTGCAATTAGCATTTTGCAGTTTGTGGAGTTTGCATGTTCTCCCCGTGTTGGCGTGGGTTTCCTTCTGGTGCTCCGGTTTCCCCCACAAGTCCAAAGACAAGCGCTATAGGTGAATTGGGTAGGCTAAATTGTCTGTATTGTATGTGTGTGAATGAGTGTGTATGGATGTTTCCCAGTGATGGGTTGCAGCTGGAAGAGCATCCGCTGCGTAAAACATATGCTGGATAAGTTGGCGTTTTTTTTGTTTTTTTTTAATTGGAGAATTTTACAGTTTGACATACTTATCTAAAGAAATAAGATCCTCGTATCCTTCAGTTTGGTTGTGTTGATTCATGTGTTTAGTCAGTTTGCAGACCCTGACAGCAGGCGGCACACTTTAACAGGGTCTGTTCATGTCGGTGGCCACAAGTTGATCCGCTCATGTAATTTCATGTAATGAAATTAAAGATTTACATCACCCCCTCTGTGAATCACTCGAATATTTTTGGTGCCTAATAAAATGAAATGACACAGGAAAAAAGTATTGAACACATGAAGAAAGAGAGATGTAGAAAGGCAGTGAAAGCCCAGAGAGCAGCTGAAATCTCTCAGATGTTATTCAACAGTAGAATGAAGTCACGTGCGTTGCTCAGGTGTGATTTTTTAGAGACTTCAACAGAGTGTACAAATCTTGATGGTTCTGTGGGTTTTGTTTATCCAAACTGATCTTAATTTTGTATTCTCTATTGAATTGAAGTCAGGTGATTGGCTGGGCCATTCTGCAGCTTGAATTTTTTTCTCTGAAAGCATTTGAGAGTTTCCTTGGCTGTGTTTTGGATCACTGTCTTGCTGAAATGTCCACCCTGCTTTCATCTTCATCATCCTGCTAATGTAGATGTTGGACCGAAGCAGATATTCATTTGTAATGATGAAGGGCAGAGAGTTGCTGAAGAACTACTGAGAGATTTCAGCTGCTGTCTGGGCTATTATTGCCTTTCTACACCTCCCTTTCTTCATGTGTTCAATACTTTTCCCCTGTGTCATTTTATATTATTACACAAAACTTCATTTGTAAACTAATACAATTAGTTTTCTTTGCATATATACACTGTAAACCCTAATGTTGTCTTTACTTAAACAATCAAGTAAAGTTGACTGAACATTACTTAAAATTTAGCATTTTGGTCCTGTCACCTAAAAGGTTAATTTAACTTATATTGTCAGGATCCAGCCCTTACAGCCCTGTCACTCCTGTCTATGTTTAATGTCTCTTTGTTTGTTATGTGTATTAGCCCATGGTTGTCTCTTTTGTTGTGTTGGCCATGTGCTCCCCTGGTCCTGCCCCCTTGTTTTCCTATGCCTCGCCCCCTTGTTTAGTCCTTGTCTGTCTAATTATGTTCACCTGTTCCTCGTGCTCTCTACTCTCTTTATATGGAGTTCATTTTCCACTTATCCTTGCCGGTTCGACATACTTTCTTTTGTGTGCTTGTCTAGCCAATCTTGTTTAGTGCTTGATAGAGGTTTTTTTATATAGTCTAGTTCTGTTTCTTTTGTCTAGCCTTAGTCTAGTACTAGTCTTTTTTATCTTTATCTCGAATTCATTTATCCTTTTGATTGTTTTATTTATTTTTCTTCTTTCAGCAAGGTTGCTGTCACTTTCAATTTTATTTCTGTTTGTAGTTCAAGACTAATTTCAGTTTTTCATTTTGCCATTTTTGTGATCCTCAGTCCCAGTCTAGCCCTAGTCTTTTGTTAGTTCTTTATTTTTTTTAGTTCCGGTTGTTTTGCTTTCTGTTATATTTCTAGCTGTAGCCTATTTCTTTTGACCTTTTTGTTTTGAGTTTTAGAAGTTTTATTTAGTTCCTTATTTGTTTCATTTTATTTCTCGAGCTCTGTTTTTTTTTTTTTTTTTTCCCCTCCTTAATATTTTTTTACTTCGTTCTAGTTTGTTTTTTTTGCTTGCTCTTATTTAATTTTTTTTTTTGTCTCCCCAGCTGTCTAGTCCTGTTGTGTTGCTTGTGTCACTTGCCTCCTGACTCTTTGCTGGTTGTGGATCCCCTTGACTTGATGTTTGACTGCTTGGCCTGAAATTTGGAATTTCCCCTTTCCTGACCAGCCTGTTTCACCCCCATACGACACTCCCCTCTGTATCATCCTGAGTCTCCTTCCCTCACCAGCTTGTTCTCCGTCCATCACCCTGCACTATTGTGTGGACTGTCTTTCTGCGTTGTCTTGTTTACCGCCTGTAAATAAACCTTGTGTTCTCCTGTCTATTCCGTGTTTGGGTCCTCCTTGCCAACCCTGACATATATACAGTACAATGAAAATGCATAAACTTAAGATTTCAAGTATAGTAAGTTTATAATCACAATTAATCCTTTGAAAAAAAAAAAAAAAGTAGGTCGTTTTTAATGTAGTCTTGACTGTAAAATTGTAATATGCGCAACCTTGCAAGGTCTTTTTTTTTTTTAAATCAGAAAACAAGGCTTTAAGTATAATTATTCACCACAACGGGAATAAATGGCTACTTATTTTTCTTTTAAACATTTTTTTCATAGTATATAATTACACACACAGACACACACACTGAACTGAACAATTTAAGTATAATCTACCAAACCGGCAAGTTCAATAAATTTAAATATGCAAGTTTTGGGAGACTCCGTTACTCAATTAAACTGAGGCAACAAGTTTACTCAATTAATTTCATTCAGTCAACTTATTAGGGTTTTCAGTGCAGATTTCTTTGGTTGTTACCAACATATGGTGAAAATTTGAAGTCAACAGCACCTTTAGAAATATGTTTTCTGAGAAAAATGGTGATCTGTATATAAAAATTATTAAATTGCAAGTGATAAAACAATAGATATTCTTTTACATTTGAGGTGTGAATGCAAAGGAAATGGCTTCATAAATCATTGAAAATGATTAACTGTAATTAGAATGAAACTGAAAATGTGTAATTTAAAATTTCCAAAAGATTTTTTAAATATATTAGTTTGCTGAGAACTTTCACGGGTTTTATTTAATTTATAATATTTCCATTCAGACATTGTGGCATGACTGTTAAAATACATTATTAACCAACACACTGAAACTGACTTCTGATTTTCTTACCTTTGGTCAACTCATGAACAGCAAGTTTGACCTGGGAGAAATTTCCAGTCCCTATTTCTCCTCTGAGATCATAGAAACCTATCCTGCGGCCCAGAATGATGTCATTGATGACACGGTCGTTGTGGGACATGTCGTAGAGGACCCTCTCGAAGGCTGTCTGCTTTGCTCGCTGTTCGGGTGTGAGAACTGGAGGCTTTCGTGCTTCTGCCTCTTTCTGAATGGGTTGTGCTGCTGCCTCATTTTTTCCTTTCTTTGCGTGCCGCTTTGCCCAGATATTTAGTGTTTTGGTACCTTGGATAGGACAAAAGAAAAAAGATGGAAATTACCAGTGAAGTCAAATTACTTCAGTTAATAAAAAGTAATGTAATAAAAGTGGTGAACACTGTTTTTGGGTCAGTGTGTCTATGAAAACTGAAAATTGTTTATGGAATAACATGCATTATTCTCATACCTGAATTCATTAATTCGTTCATTTTCCTTTGGCTTAGTCCCTTTATTTATCAGCGGTCGCCACAGCGGAATGAACCGCCAATTTATCCAGCATATGTTTTACACAGCGAATACCCTTCCAGCTGCAACCCAGTACTGGGAAACATCCATACACACCTTCATATGCATACACTATGGCCAATTTAGCTTATTCAACTCACCTATACCGCATGTCTTTGGACTGTGGGGGAAACAAGAGCACCTGGAGGAAACCCACGATAACATGAGGAGAACATGCAAACTCCACACAGAAATGCCAACTGACACAGCCGGGACTCGAACCAGCGACCTTCCTCCTGTGCGGTGACAGTGCTAACCACTGAGCCACCGTGTCGCCCATACCCAAATTCATTTAAAACATTTTTATGAATTAAAAAACAGTTCACCCAAAAATCAAAATTACCCCATAATTTACCATTCTCTGTATAAATGACTCTCTTATGCAGACAAACACAGTCTGTAAAGTTTTACATTTGATCCTCGCTCTTCCATGTGTATAATGGTGTTTATAGATAGTGGCATTTGTTTTGAAACTTTCAAATGTGCATAAATCCATCATCAATAAACCCATACGCCACCAGAGGGAAATTACAGGGGGGTTTGGGGAAGATTGACCACCCTAATTAATGCTAGATCCCCCAGAAGGACATCAAAACAAGATGTAAAGGGGTCAGCCCTTTAACAGTAAGAAATAGCTTTCTATGATTTCTGATCTACAGTCAGAATTATTAGCCCCCCTTTGAATTTTTTCTTCTTTTTTAAATATTTCCCAAATGATGTTTAACAGAGCAAGGAAATTTTCACAGTATGTCTGATAATATTTTTTCTTCTGGAGAAAGTCTTTTTTGTTTTATTTCGGCTAGAATAAAAAGCAGTTTTTAATTTTTAAAAATCCATTTTAAGGTCAAAATTATTAGCCCCTTTAAGCTAATTTTTTTTTCGATGGTCTACAGAACAAACCATCGTTATACAATAACTTGCCTAATTACCCTAACCTGCCTAGTTAACCTAATTAACCTAGTTAAGCCTTTAAATGTCACTTTCAGCTGTATAGAAGTGTCTTGAAAAATATCTAGTAAAATATTATGTACTGTCATCATGGCAAAGATAAAATAAATCCGTTATTAAAAATGAGTTAATAAAACTATTATGATTAGAAATGTGTTGAAGACATGTTCTCTCTGTTAAACAGAACTTGGGGGAAAATAAACAGGGGGGGCTAATAATCCTGACTTCAACTGTATATCTTAAATATTAATAATTAATAATGTTATTCATTAATTTTCTTTTCGGCTTAGTCCCTTTCAAGAGTTCACACTGAGTATTGATGATAAAGCGTATTTGGCATGCTGTCCCGGGAGAGAGCGATGAGCTTATGACATCCTCGAGCCCGGGGCTCCCTCCCATTTGAAGGGCGAGAGGAGAGTTTGAGCTCAGGTAGGTCTCGAGAACTCCCCTGCTTGTATACGTGCTGAGATATATCTGGCTAAGAGTTGTCTTAAGATGCTATTTTGGAGTAGTCAATTTACTTATGGTGTATGTTTTTGGACGGTGGGAGGAAACCGGGAAACCGGGGGAAAACCCATGCAAACAAGGGAAGAACATGCAAACTCCGCACAGAACCACCGAACGGCTCGGTGAAGGGCCGAACCATCTGTTGAACTGCATCCCAATCATCCCAAATACTGCAGAAGACCTATTGGTACCTGAATGGACCCAAGATTCAGACAGAAATCAGTCAAGTTTGGTGAAGGAAAAATCATGGTTTGGGGTTACATTCAGTATGGGGGTATTCGAGAGATCTGCAGAGTGGATGGCAACATCAACAGCCTGAGGTATCAAGACATTTGTGCTGCCCATTACATTACAAGCCACAGGAGAGGGCAAATTCTTCAGCAGGATAGCGCAGCTTCTCATACTTCAGTCTCCACATCAAAGTTCCTGAAAGCAAAGAAGGTCAAGGTGCTCCAAGATTGGCCAGCCAAGTCACCAGACATAAACATTATTGAGCATGTCTGTGGTAAGATGAAGGAGGAGACATTGAAGATGAATCCAAAGAATCTTGATGAACTCTGGGAGTCCTGCAAGAACGCTTTCTTTGCCATTCCAGATGATTTATTATTAAGTTATTTGTGTCATTGCAGAGATGTATGGATGCAGTCCTCCAAGCTCATGGGAGTCAGACACAATATTCATTCTTTTTCCACTGCACCATGACTTTATATTCTATACTGTACATTATTTCTGTTAAGTGACAAGACTTCTGTCTAAGCAAAGTCAGACCTTAGTGTCCTTCAAAAATCAAGGCATGATCATATTTTATTTTGGTAAAATAAGCATATCTAGAGGCCTTTGCCTTTCATATAAGCCACTTCTGATACCAAATGATCAACTAGAAATCAAGTTATTATTTGTTGTTCCTAAACCTTAGATAGGCAACAAGACTTTTGTCAGGTAGTGTACATACTGTATATAATATTCAGGTCTGGACTCTGTGGAGGCCATTCCATGACAGTCTTTGTTCCATCAGCTGTTTTTATTTCCAAACATGACATACATTAGCAGTGTGTTTGGGATCATTATCATGCTGAAAAATAAAACTATTACAAATCAGGTGCTTTCTAGTATAGGAATTACATGACACATTAAAATATTGCACAGTACTGTACATACTTACCTAACATTACAGTTTTGTATAAATTGCATATGTAGTAAATTGTGTTTATAATTGTATACAAAATGTTACTGTCTTGATTCAGTACATTAAATCACAAGGTTTGTAATGTCATGGGAAATGTAAATCTAGTGTAAAAGCGATGGCCGTGTCAGTAAGACTGGGACACTTCCTCTCAGTGACCTTCTATATTGAAGGTTTACAGGTTTACAGAGGCTTAATCTTTCAAAGACAGGGTGAACCGGGATCATGACACTGGTGTAGGGAATCTGCTCGTAATAGTCTGGAGGATCGAACATCGAGTTCATGCCATGCAAAAGTCCTTATTAGGTCAGGCAATTCATCATCCTTGTTTTATTATTTATTATTAGTAAAAATGTACTTAAACCCTTGTGTGGTTATAGAATTCTGCATATTCTGTTTGAGCCGCCTTCACTAAACTTCTAAAGTAAAGCACAACATTTTTTATTTCAATCCTTAAAAATAATTAGCATGAAGAAATAACCTTATCATTCATCACAAACTCTGTGAATGTTTAATCAATATTTATATCAATATTTTATTACTAGCTTTTTACTAAAGTATAGCTTATATTTTCTAATGTAAAAGATACCTGCATAGGTGCAAAATGTTTTTAGCAAGACAGAATTCATAAAAACATTTTATCTGCAGATTCTTATTGTGTTTGTGCGTGTAATAATCAGTTTTTGCTGTATAAAATACATTACGCCTATGGAGAGTCCCTGTAAACCACCAATCACCAATACCAACATGTGTGTGTGTGTGTGTGTGTGTGTAATAAGCGTTTTTTTTTTTTACTTTTTAAAATACACTAATCGGCCACTTTATTAGGTACACCTGTCCAATTGCTCGTTAACGCAAATTTCTAATCAGCCAATCACATGGCAGCAACTCAATGCATTTAGGCATGTACACATGGTCAAAATGATCTGCTGCAGTTCAAACCGAGCATCAGAATGAGGAAGAAAGGTGATTTAAGTGACTTTGAATGTGGCATGGTTGTTGGTGCCAGATGGGCTGGTCTGAGTATTTCAGAAACTGCTGATCTACTGGGATTTTCACACACAACAACTAGGGTTTACAGAGAGTTGTCCGAAAAAGAGAAAATATCCAGTGAGTGGCAGCTCTGTGGGTGCAAATGCCTTGTTGATGCCAGAGGTCAAAGGAGAATGGCCAGAAAGGCAACAGTAACTCAAATAACCACTCGTTACAACCGAGGTATGCAGAAGAGCATCTCTGAACGCACAATATGTCGAACAGATGGGCTACAGCAGCAGAAGACCACACCAGGTACCACTCCTGTCAGCTAAAAACAGGAAACTGAGGCTACAATTCACACAGACTCACCAAAAGTAGATAATAGAAGATTGGAAAAACGTTGCCTGGTCTGAAGAGTCTCGATTTCTGCTGCGACATTTGGATGGTGGGGTCAGAATTTGGCATCAACAACATGAAAGCATGGATCCATCCTGCCTTGTACAGCACAGGCTGGTGGTTGTGGTGTAATGGTGTGAGGGATATTTTCTTGGCACACTTATTATTGTTGTGAGTATTGTTGCTGACCATGTCCATCCCTTTATGACCACAGTGTACCCATCTTCTGATAACTACTTCCAGCAGGATAACGAGCCATGTCAAATCATCAGACTGGTTTCTTGAACATGACAATGAGTTCACTGTACTCAAATGGCCTCCACAGTCACCAGTTCTCAATCCAATAGAGCACCTTTGGGATGTGGCGGAACGGGAGATTCGCATCATGGATGTGCAGCCAACAAATCTGCAGCAACTGCGTGATGCTATCATGTCAATATGGACCAAAGTCTCTGAGGAATATTTCCAGTACCTTGTTGAATCTATGCCATGAAGGATTAAGGCAGCTCTGAAGGCAAAAGTGAGTCCAACCCGGTACCAGTAAGGTGTACTTAATAAAGTGGCCGGTGAGTGTACATCAAGCCTATGGCGAGTACCTGTAAACCACCAATACCAATGTGTGTGTGTGTGTGTGTGTGATAAGTGGTTTTTACAGTATGAAATACATTAAGCCTATGGAGAGTCCCTGTAAACCACCAATACTAACCTGCGTCTTTGTACATTGTAGTCCTTATGTACATTGTGGGGACCAAATGCCCCCACAAGTCTAGCAATACCAATAAATTTGGACCTCATGGGGACATTTGTTTGGTCCACATGGAGAAAATGTAATGTATTTTTTATTTAATGCCATGTAAGCAACCAAGGCTATTTTCATGGCAGGAACATTTCAATGATAAATATACAAATAAAAATCAACAAACAAATGAATACATGAATTAAATAGGATTTTTTAGTGTTAATACACGATAACAATTCTAAAATCTTTTCTGGTGTCACTTTGCTAAAAATGTCCTCAACAGAGCTCAGTTTATTAAAAAGTCTTCTGGAATCATTAAAAGCAGGACAGTCCAGTAAAATGTGTTTTATGGTAAGGGAAATTGTGCAGCACAAACACTGAGTAGGGTTTTCACCCTGGAGCAAAAAAAACATCGGTTCCACATGGAGAAAACGATTTATAAATCAAAAAAAAAGGTTGGTTTAGAGGTAGAGATTATACAGTTTGATAAAAATTATAAAAATCAATATGTCTATGAGAAGTATCTATTAAGATAGTTCATTCAATTTCCTTTGGCTCCATTTTCTCTGGTCGCCACAGCGGAATGAACCACCAACTTATCCAGCATATATTTAACAAATCAGATGCCCTTCCAGCTGCAACCCAGTACTGGAAAACATCCAAACACACTCATAAAGATAAAGATTTTTTCTTCTGCTGCTAAAATGGTCCTTAGGTCAACAGCAGACCTTAATTGACCTATTAAGAAATTAAATCTAGATGTACGAGATGTTAAATGTTAAATGGGGCTGCACGGTGGTGCAGTGGGTAGCACGTTCGCCTCACAGCAAAAATGTCACTGGTCACTCGGCTGGGCCAGTTGGTGTTTCTGTATGGAGTTTGCATGCTTTCCCTGTGCTGGCGTGGGTTTCCTGCGGGTGCTCCGGTTTCCCCAACAAGTCCAAAGACATGCGGTACAGGTGAATTGGGTAAGCTAAATTGTCCGTAGTGTATGAGTGTGAATGAGTGTATATGGATGTTTCCCAGTTATGGGTTGCAGCTGGAAGGGCATCCGCTGCGTAAAAACATATGCTGGATAAGTTGGCGGTTCATTCCGCTGTGGCGACCCCAGATTAATAAAGAGATTAAGCCGAAAAGATAATGAATGAAACTGAAAGTGCATTACAGTATAAGACTTTATCGCCCGTCAAAAAGAAAATCTTAACTCACTTAATTGACCTTTGAAACGGAATTGATCTGCTCACCAATTTCACGTGGCATGTTTCGAGTCGCATCTCTATAGATGTTCTTTTATAATCCTAATCCATGTCTGTCCTTTCTATTTTAGTTCAAATGTCCAGTATGTGTGCTCTGGAGGCAAGATCAGTCTGAATAGGAAAGTCTTTAAGCAGGGTGGATTAAGAGCCTCTCTAAGACCATGCATCACAGGTTGCAGAGTCGACACACTTCTAAAAATACACAGAATAGCCACTGAACTACTTTCAATATCAGTAATACTAAAAAAAAATAAAAATAAAGCAAATAAAGTAATGATTTAAAACAAAATCAGTGCTTTAAAAACAAATGTTACTACACTAAACTGATTTCATTTCTATTGAATGTGATGTTAAATCTTGCACTACAGTAAATATGCATTTGTCGGACTCCTTTATCCACCAAAAAAAACTTAAACAAAGCAGTGTTCGCTGATCAGTACATTAGATTCTGAAATAAAAGATGTCAAAACATTGCAGATCTATAAAACAATGATTATTATCTCAACTGCATGCAGTTAACAGAGGATCAGCATTTGACATGTAATAATCTTTCAATATATCTTCCTGTTGTTATATTATTCATAACCCATGCAAACAGGTGTACTACTGCTCACAAAACAGGTCTAACATGGTTAACTACTACAACAGCAGAGCTATAAAAGATTGTACATATAGACATTGCTGTTTAATTGATATACATATACTCTATTCAGTGAAGAAATCTTTACCTGGTAGCTGTGGATCCTTCATTCTGTTGTCTGTATGAATGAATGAAGAGCGCAGCGGCTATCTCTCACTCGGCAGCCTTTAATCCTCCACCGATCACTAGCACTCAATCCAATTAGACGCATGTAATAATAATCAAGCTGCAACACACCTCAGTGAAGCTGCGCAAATGCTTGCGTACGAACAGCACACTCATACAGTAACTACTACTGTGATGCTAACAGATAGTGCTACTGATGAGGCTGTGGGTTAAAGTTAGTAATGTTTCAAATAATGTTCAGTTTCTGGTCGTTTCACTTCTTTACACTTCAATGTGTCAACAGGAGCCAAAGGTATTAATTTTGTTTTGCCTGTATACAGTTGAAGTCAGAATTATTAGCCCCCCTGTTTGTTTATTTTTTTTTCCCCAATTTCTGATTAACGGAGAGAAGATTTTTTTAACACATTTCTGAACATAATAGTTTTAATAACTCATTTCTGATTCATAACTGATTTATTTTATCTTTGCCATGATGACAGTAAATAATATTTGACTAGATATTTTTCAAGACACTTCTATACAGCTTAAAGTGACATTTAAAGGCTTAACTAGGTTAATTAGGTTAACTAGGCAGGTTAGGGCAATTAGGCAAGTTATTGTATAATGATGGTTTGTTCTGTAGACTATCGAAAAAATATATAGCTTAAAGGGGCTAATAATTTTGTCCTTAAAATGGTGTTTAAAAAATTAAAAACTGCTGTTATTCTAGCCGAAATAAAACAAAGAAGACTTTCTCCAGAAGAAAAAATATTATCAGACATACTGTGAAAATTTCCTTGCTCTGTTAAACATCATTTGGGAAATATTTAAAAAAGAAAAAAAAAATTCAAAGGGGGCTAATAATTCTGACTTCGACTGTACATGTTTTTGACTCTAAAAATGCTGGTAGGCACTGATACCAAGAATCATGGTAGAGGCTGAAAATCTGCAATGTCCTAAGAAAAATTCACATATTGGTGGCCTAAGTAAATAACCAGTCAATCACCAATACCAATGTGTGTATGTAAGCGTTTTTTACTGTATAAAATTCATTAAGCCTAAAGAGAGTCCCTGTAAACCACCAATACCAACACTTGTGTGTGTAATAAGCATTTTTGTACTGTTTAAAACACATTATATGAAGAGTGCCTGTAAACCACCAATATCAATGTGTATACATATATATATACACATATACATACACACAATACATATATACACATACACATACATATATATATATATATATATATATATATATATATATATATATATATATATATATATATATTTCCTAAATTATGTTTAACAAAGCAAGGACATTTTCACAGTATGCCTGATAATATTTTTTTCTTCAGGAGAAAGTCTTATTTTGTTTCATTTTTATTTAGGCTAGAATAAAAGCAGTTAAAAAAAAAAAAAAAAAAAAAAAATTTAAGGTCAAAATTATTAGCCCCTTTAAGCTATATTTGTTTTTCGATAGTCTACAGAACAAACCATCATTATACAATAACTTGCCTAATTACCCTAACCTGCCTAGTTAACTTAATTAACCTAGTTAAGCCTTTAAATGTCACTTAAAGCTGTATAGAAGTGTCTTGAAAAATGGCAAAGATAAAATAAATCAGTTATTAGAAATGAGTTATTAAAACTATACATATATATACATACATACATATATATATATATATATATATATATATATATATATATATATATATATATATATATATATAATATATATACATATATATATATATATATTAAGGGTGTAACGATACGCGTATTCGTATCGAACAGTTCGGTACGAGACTTTCGGTTCGGTACGCATTACGAACCGAACGATTCAGACAAATATCTAAAAAGATAAAAGAGAATAAGTGTACAGAATATAATGTTTTCAGTGTTTACATACATATATATACACACACATATATATATATATATATATATATATATATATATATATATATATATATATATATATATATATATATATATATATATATATATATATATACATGGATATACATACATAAATATGCAAACAAATAAATAAATGTATATAAAAAGGCAGGTAAATAATTAAATAAATTATTACACGAATGTTGGGGCAAGGTTGTTTTTTATATACATTTATTTGCATATTTATTTAATGTTTTATTTTTGCAAGAATTTATGGGTTTATTTCCTAATTTATTTATAAATTTGCGTATTTATTTATATATTGTTTTAGCAGGTTTAATTCGTCCTCCATATACTAAAACTTACTGAGAGAAAACTACAATCTACCATGCTACCAAGTCATGACAAGGCGATTAAAACAAATTCCAAGCTACTTAATAGACTTTAACTGACCTTTACTCAGTGAAATGAGTTGACCCGCTAGCATGACGTCGTGCAGTGACGTGTTTTCCGCCGTCCACCTCCAGGTTGTGTTTACAGTCAGATTTGGCGGGAGAGGATTAGACTATCCGCTTTCGCTTTAAAGCAGCGCGTTCGGTTGAGAGTTTTGTGCGTCGATGGCGGCGACCGCGTCTGCAGCTCCCGCGGAATCGGAGTTGGACCGCAGCGGGGCTGAAGAAGAGCCTCGGGGCACCGAGCCGGAGGAGGACGCGGGGAGCGGGCAAACCGGGCCCACCGCGGGCGCACAGCAACACCGGCTCGCCAAGCTGCCGCTGTCCCGCATTAAAACCCTGATGAAAGCAGATCCGGATGTGAGTCTGGCGAGTCAAGAGTCCGTGTTCATCATAGCTAAAGCTACGGTGAGACACACACACACACACACACACACACACGTGCTGCCTAAGTTCGCCTCTCTCCCCAAGTATTTTATTCCAGTTTCATCTATCTATCTATCTATCTATCTATCTATCTATCTATCTATCTATCTATCTATCTATCTATCTATCTATCTACCTACCTGTCTCTGTCTGTCATGATTATACTTGATGCCAGTGTTCTGTCGATTAGTCGTGTCAGGTTTTTTCTACCCCCTATTCAAAAAGTAGGTAGCATATTCATATTTTGTCAACAAAATATAAATTAGCATTGCATACCTATCATGTTGTGCTACCAGCATACATTTTGATGTGGAGTGGTGTAATATGAGGCTGTAATGTCGCCCTAACCTACCTCAAGCCCTAACCTTAACCTCAGAGAACCATTCAAATACATTGTTATCCAACAGGTAGGATAAAATGTCAAGACAGGCAATTTTCTGGTGCCCCTTACCTCACAGATTATTCCAGCAATAATTATTGTATACAAACATTTGCACAGAAACTGCATAGCTAAAAAAAAATGCATACACATAGTCAGGGCCGGCCCTGTACATTTGGGGGCCCTAAGCAGAATAATTTTGGGGCCCTACTTTGCTCTAAATAGTGGACTATATCCATTGCAAACTGCCCCACAATGATTTTATTGCTTATTAAATACAATCAATGAAACAGAAAAGTAAAGCCTGATTTCTTCCACTTAATAACTCTCTGAAGGACATTTTAAAACAGCACTGTTTTTGTCAACTAGCCGCTTCAAAAATGAAGAATTAAACTGTCTTTAATAAAGGGACCAGTGATTCACAAAACATACTCTATTAATTTAGCAAACATAAAATAAAAATGTTATAAAAGATTCCACCTTGAATTTTTGTTTTAATAAATTCCAAAAGTAAAATCCCTGCAATGAAACGACAGTGAACAATAATTAGCCAAAAGTAAAAATGCGCTACTTAGTAATAACTCAAACTCTGAACTCATTAACAACTCAAGAAAACAACAAAACAATTAACATTAATGCAAAGATTGATTCATAAATTAGAAAATCAATAAGCAAATAATATTAAGTCAATATGAAAAATATTCATATTAAAAAACATAGAAAAAGGGAAGCAACAAATGCTGGGTTAATGGTAATACCCAAACACAAACTTTATTATTTTTCCCTGTTCCTTACATTTGAGCTTATATTAAACTATGATTAATTCAATTAGGACATAACTTTTATAAACATGTCTCAGGAAAAAAAATATTATCAGTGTGCAAAATATGTCCGTGAAAGACACTTCAGTACTTTTGCATTTCAGTAAAATGCGTTTTAGACTAAAAGACGGGTCTGTAAAACCAGGAAAAAATAAAATATTTCCTATTAGTAGACGACGTTTATTAATCTGTACTTGCCTATTTTCGATAAATGTGCTACTAGATTATGTCTTTAACATCCTCATTAGCACTTAAAAGCGATGCTAAAAATGATTTTGTTAGTTTTGGTTAGTTTCGTTTCATTTTCGCTGCCCAATTTCCAAAATAAATCAGGTATATAAATCAGGCAATGAAGCAAAGGCCATGGCTGTGTCCGTGCAAGGGCTCACGTTCTTACGACTTGCAGGTTACCTTGGAAAAACAAACTCGAACCGCGAGAACACAGAACACATAATGTTATGAGAAATGAGATCCTGCTGCGAGCTTCCTGTTGATCACATGACTTTTACACAAAAAAAAAACTCTAATAAGGTTATGATTTTTTTTTTTCGGTGAAAATGTATAAATATTCAAGTCCTAAAGCACTGTCAATGAAGATAAATTGTAAAATGCAAATAAAAATGATTTTAGCAAGGAAGCGGCTCGCACCACTAGTGGGTTGAAGGGGGGCCCCCTAGTGGCGGCGGGGCCCTAAGAAGCCGCTTAGTTCGCTTATTGACCTTATTCTTCAATGCGGAAGTGCGCTCGTTTTTGCGATTGTTTTAGAACTTCCGATTCAGCTGCCTATGGGAGAAATGACTAGGAATAATAAACAGAACGGCAGAAAACAGTCAAACTACTTGCTCTACAAACATTTGTATATTCCACCTAAGCCCAGGGTTGGCCCTGCTTATATGTTTGTCTGTGTCTCTATTCTTTAATTTCTCTTGTTTTCAACTCAAAACAATATTTTTTTTTCTGTCAGTCTGTAGAATTAGTATTTGCCCTGCGCACTGGTCACACCACAAATCAATTTGATTTGTTCTATTTGTTCTACAATTCTATAAATGCAAAGTTGTTTACAGTGTCGACTTTGTTTACTCTTCATCCTCAACTGAATGTGTTTGTGGCTAGAAGTTTCGTAAAAATAATAAGAAGATGATATGGAGAAAAATCACATTTTTCCAAGTCTACATCGGAAACGGAATCAAAACACACGTAGATCAAGCCCATCGACACCAAAAGCTTCAACTGTCATATATATACACTGTAAAAACTGACGTGGCAAAGTCATCACAAAAAATGTTTTTGTTACTTTAATAAGTTAATCAGGTTTCAACTGTTTTTTTTTATAAATTATATGTACAAAATGTTGCTTATTATTTAATTTATTTATTTTTGCCAGTCTGATTAATTTAATTCTAGTCATTTTAAAGAGCCCCTATTTTGCATTAAAAAAGGTCATATTTTGGTTTTAGGGGTCTCCAACAACATGCTGATATGCATGCAAAACATTTTCATTGTCTTATAATATGCATTTATTTTTTACCTAATTATCCCAGCGACTCCCATATGAATCGTTCAGCGATTCATTTGTTCCCAAACCCCTCCTTAGCGCGAAGCTAATCTGCGGTGATTGGTCTGATCATGACCCGGTCTGTAGTGATTGGTCGGCTGCATTCAGCACAAAACAGAGAGAAAAGCCCACCACGACTGTGAAGTAGCAGCCAGAGAGTATGTGAGAGCCCAATGCAGGAATGCAATAAATAAATGCAGTTAAACACCAGCATACTGCTCTACTCTTAAACCTAACCCCAAGTAATAACGACACCCATTCAGTAATAATCCACACAGTGGCAAAAGTTGAACTATTTTGAAAATTGACCATGCCGAGTGCGTGTAGGAACGTTGATGGTGGCTATAGCAAAGACAAACAGCAGAGGATCGCCAGTTCAGAAACGCATTTAAATCGGTAAAGGAAGAAGCACGTGTCACGTTTTTAACGTGGTTTGAACGCGATATGTGAACAGCCCCATACAGATTTAACCTGAGAGATACAGTACAAGCACTGATCTATAATCAATACGTGATTACAAGCCACGCGGGGCCATTACAACTTATAACACACAATTAAACACATATTTTGCAAACTACACAAAACGAGGCAACAATTTTAATGACACTTACATGTTATGATCCGGAAGAAGAAGAAACTGGTCCATATGAACTGTAAAAGTTACTGACAAAGTCCCATACATAATGTTTGGTAGTTGTATTAATGCAGCCTAATCTCACGAGGAAACGTAAGTATTTTGCGTTTTGTCAATTTAGTGGCTAATTTGTACAAATTCGAACAAGTTCAGTCATATGATTATGCAGATTAAAAAGGAGACATTGCACCAAACCCTGCCCCTCAACCCAATCATACTAAATTCATAAAAATTCATACGAATTAGCCACTAAATCAAAAAGTTACAAATTGCCGTGAGATAGCGTTGGTTTATGCTGCTGTTGATTGATGCATGATTGCGATTGCGTACACTTACAAAGGCAATGATTTTGGATCCTGAGAATCTGTAACATTTCAGAAAATAATAGCAATATATGCAGAAGCGCTCAAAAAATGACGTTTGCAGTTTGTTTAAACTACTTATTTAAACAGAGCTAAAACAACACAATTCGTTAGGGTTTTTTGCGACAACTTAATTGTTTTATGCTCAATCCAATTATATTTGTAAAAATGAATAAGTTAATTAGTTCATTTGTTATCCAAACGCAAACACATTTGAGGATCACAACTAAGCACTTTATCAATATGCTCATGAATTAATATATTTCAATTCAGATGAAGCTCTCCCAGTGCTAAAAAAGAAAAAGTGTGATTTCTCCTATCACAGCAACTGATAATGTGTAAGAGAGACGAACAGAGAGACATAAACATTGTATTATTAGTTTGTCTATATGATGGACCTGTCATAACAGTACCTCTCTGTCTGCATATTCTGAATTCTGAGGTCAAACCAAGGCAGATTTGTTGATTTTTGTCAATCTGGATGAGCCTGTTTGTGCATTGACACCATCAGGGCCAGTTCTTGAATTCACAACACCCAGGACAAGACTTTTGGGAATGGCCCACACTGGTTTAGACACTTGGTTAAGGCATTTACATCTCAGTCAACAACACAAGGGTAATTATTGTTTTTCTGCCTGCAGGAGCTTTTTGTTGAAATGATTGCAAAGGACGCTCTCGTTTATGCACAACAGGGAAAAAGAAAAACCCTTCAACGCAAGGACTTGGGTAAGTTATAATGTCAAATTTACAGCTGGTTTACAACACATTCAGGTCTATTTTGACCCAAAAGAGATTTATCCAAGTTTCTAAACTTTTTTTTATTTATTTATTTTTATTTATTTACATCTTAAAGGCATAGTTCAGCCCAAAATTAAAATGTACTAGGAATGCTCATTTCGGTTAATTTTACTAACCGACAACCGCTGCTCATTAACCGGATATTAACCGCTAACCGTTATCAGATTAATATTAAGAAAATATTTAATTGAAGAAAAAAATTGACGTGTCTATTTTGTGACACATTAAATATTGCATTTTAAAATACTGATTTATTTTAACATGCAAACAGCAGCATACATAACAGAGCATCTTTACGCACATGTATGTTTCCAACAGCATAGAAAAAAAGGTCCCACTTTATATTGTCGCTTATACCTGTGAACTTACATGGTAATTAGATGTGTAAGTAGTATGTAACTACAGTGTATGTACACACGTTTACATAGTATTTACTTTTGTATTACTGGTGTAACTACACTCATGTAACAACCCACTGAATAGTATGTGTAAGTACAAATGTGTAACAGGACATTGGTAACAACACTAGGAAAGTACACATCTGTAACAAGAGTTATTTAAGTGCATTGTGAAACAACAATATGTACTTCCAGTACTTCCACACCTGTTTGCAGATCATGCACTTGTGAACACTGTATGGCAGAACTAATGCTGCATTAGAAGGTTTCACCTTGTGATACCAGTGTACTTACATGGTAACTCCACAGGAACTGTCCACTTAATATAAAGTGTAAAATGGTCACAAATTACTGTGTAACTTGTAGAAATATCTTCTATGCAACACTTTAATAACAGTGTAGTTACATGGTAACTCCACAGGAACAGTCCACAATATAAAGTTTAAAATAAAATTCATTTTCGTTTCGGCCTAGTCCCTTTATTAATCTGGGGTCGCCACAGCGGAATGAACCGACAACTTATCCAGCATATGTTTTACACAGTGAATGCCCTTCCAGCTGCAACCCATCTAAGCCGAAAAGAAAATGAATGAATGTATGAACAGTAATTTGTGACCATTTTACACTTTATATTGAGTGGATCCTGTGGATTTACCATGCAAGTACACTTGTATCACAAGGTGAAACAGTGTTCACAAGTACATGATCTGCAAACAGGTGTGGAAGTGGGAAAACATCTGCAAGTACATATTGTTGTTACACAATGCACTTACATAATTCTTGTTACAGATGTGTACTTTACTAGTGTTGTTACCAATGTCCTGTTACACATTTGTACTTGCACATACTATTCAGCTGGTTGTTACATGAGTGTAGTTACACTAGTAATACAAACGTAAATACTATGTACCAGTGTGTACATACACTGTAGTTACATACTACTTACACATCTAATTACCATGTAAGTTCACAGGTATAAGCGACACAATATAAAGTGGGACCGAAAAGGGGAATAAACTAAATAAAAAGAATAAAATAAATAGTCTTGCCCTAGATATTTTTCACTTAAATGACACATTTAAATTACAAAACGAAAACACTGACTGAACCCTTTTTAAGAACCGGCGGCTGTTTGTCTAATCATGTTTTTTTTTTTTTTTCCGTCAAAAAAAAAATATCAGGCTACCTCAAATCGATCGCTCCACGGAAAATATACATTTAATTAATGCTCCGCTGTTATTATTATATTACAAAAACCCTTTTAACATTTTTAATAGAAGTCATTAGCCTAAAGATTATGTCATAATGACTTATTTCCTCCATCTCACTCTTCTCAATCACCGTTCATGTGCGCGCGATGCATGTGACGAAAGACAATAGTCGCTTTTCCACTATCGTGCCAAACCGTTCTAAGAACACCTCGGTACGTTTAGGGTTGTTTCTCCACTGAGCCTGAAACGGCGCGGCACGATTACAAACCGTTCTCGGCAGGGTTAGACAACCGTGCTGAACTGTGCCGACAGATTCTGTGTGTTGTCGTCGCGGCTCTGTTGCCACCACAGCTGGCTCAGCTGAAGCGCGCTACTCATCAGACATCCACAAGTAAACTACACTACATTTAACATGAAAAACTGATACAGGTCTAAACGATACAGTTTGCAAAGGGTTTTAAAACCACAGAGCAGTCTCTGGCAGAGAAGGGAGTCACTGGCCCACCACATTCTTACGAACATATTTTATTTATCAAAGTTATTATTTCTTTGACTTGAATATAGTTACCCGTGTATAATTACTAACCCGTCATCTAAAATCTTAAAATAATAAAATAGCCTATTGTTTTACTCGTGGCTTGAGCTTCATTCATTTGATTGACATCCTAGGCAGAGATGTTTATTTCGCCTGACTAAGCGTGAGTTTATTGCATGCCGTGCTGTATTTGCTAGCACAAAACTCGCTCTGAGAACTTTACCAACGAGTACATGCACCGCTGAAAAACCTTTTTTTTCCTGCTGCGCAACGAATAAAGAAACGCTTAAGATCGCTATATCCATAGAACTCGAACTTGCAGACTCCTTGAACAACGAGGAAATAATTGCACTTTTTAATTCAAAAACCAGACTGCAGCATGCTTGTTTTGTAATATAATGCCAGCTATACCACCTGAAAGACGGTTACGGCGTGTTGGCCGTCACCGGAGAAAGTCTAATCTTTCTTAAGTTTTTTGGAATTTGCATGAAAGCTTTACGGAGTGGCACTGTCCGAGGTGTTTATTATTGTGTTGGATCTAATTTATAGCCTATAAATGCACCAATAAACAAGTCAAATGAATGAATAAATAAAATAAATATGGATTGTTAAATGCCGGTATTGTTTTTACTCAAAAAAAAAAAAAAAAAAAAATCAATATGTCTTGACAAATGTTTTATAAAAATAAAATGAGCAATTTTCAATATTTCAGCTATAGGCCATTATACGATTCAGTTAAATAAGTTGGGGACATGTAACATGTTTCTGTGTTTTTTTTTTTTCTCGGTTATCTTTAATATATCCTACTGGCCATCTGCGCAAAATATTTTCTAAAACGTCAATAGCTCGTTAGTTAATTATGAAGAGAAAAAAAAATGTAAATTATAGAAATAAAATAAAACGAATACAAAGATAAAAAGAGCAGCATTTTGCTAAATATAATAGTCCTTTATATGCTTTATATCCTGCTATGTGTTTCATTTTCATTTTCATTCATTGAAACGGTAACACTTTATAATAACTACACACCATCAATCATTTACTAAGCATTAGCATCTATTGAATTATTTATCTGTTAATCATTAACTCTACATTAATAAGCGTTAGTAACTAGTTTATAACTGCAGCTACAAATCATCTATTCTTGACTTACAACCACATTTATAATGTGCTTAATAATTGTACTTTCATACGTTGTTAATGATTTATTTTTCATTACTAAATTAAGTATTGCATTATTAACAAACCAGTTGTATTTAAGAGTAGTCGATGGTTTTTAAGATAATTCAGAATGAGTTAGTAAATGATTAATAAACTATTGAAGTCAACGTTTATATATCTTATTATTCAGGCATATATTAATAGTTAATTTGTATGTTAATAAATGCTTTATTAACTTAACTTCATGCAGTTTTGTGACCTAATCTAAAGTGAGGACTATTTATGCTTTCTAAATCCCTTATAAATGACAATTAAAGGCTCAGTGTGAACAATAATCATTGCAGTCTTATCTAAAAAGTAAAATTACTGTAAAGTTTAAACATTGCTGAAAAACAGGAGTGCCAAAATACAACATAAAAATGGATAAAACAACAACAATATAACAATATAATAAGATGCAATGTTTAAACTGTACAGTAATTTTATTTTAGATAAGGTTGCAAAGAATATATATTTTTTGAAATACAGTTTTATTTGTGTATCTTCAAACGAATAGAAATGAATAATGTCGTTTATGTTCTTTTTTCCTGTTTAGAATTTAACTGACCTTTAATTGTCATTTATAAGGGATTTATAAAGCAGAAATAGTCCTCACTTTAAATTAGGTCACAAAACTGGATGAAATTGAGTTAATAAAGCATTTATTAACATACAAATGAACTATTAATAAATGCATGAATAATAAGATTTATAAATGCTAATTTTAATAATTTAATAATCATTTACTAACTCATTCTGAATGATATTAACAAAACACCAACTATGCTTAAATAACTGGTTGGTAAATAATGCAATACTTAATTTAGTAATGAAAAATAAATCATTAACAAATTAAGAAAGTTCAAGTATTAAGCACATTATAAATATGGTTGTAAGTCAAGAATAGAGCATTTGTAGCAGCAGTTATAAACTGCTTACTAACGTCTGCTAATGTAGAGTTAATGATTAACAGATAATGAATTCACTAAATGCTAATCATTAATAAATGGTTCATAGTGTGTAGTTATTATAAAGTGTTACCATTGAAACAAATAAAAGCCATCGCTTAAAAGCTTATTTTTTACCATCAAATGTAGTATGTTTTATATCATCAACTTTTGATACAAAACCACTGTGTAATTTAATTTATTGTTAAAAATGAAATAATTTAAGTGCTATATTTTTTTATTAGTGAAAGTGCCCGCTGACTTTTGACAAGGCCTGTCCAAAAATATACTTCTGCCACTATAATAAAAATGCACTATTTTTGGTGCATTATCATTGTTTATTTTTCTGTTATGTACAGAGATTTGAAATATATTATTTATTTTCCCGCCAGTCATTTTCAATCATCACGTTACATTTTGGTCATTTTCCCTCCAAATCAAAATTTGCCCGGAGCCGCGCAACATGACCTCTACTAAATAAATACTGGTGCTGTGACTTGTAGCTATATTTAGCACATATAAGAGAGCACCATAACATAATTGAAGAGTGAAACAGACGACTGACGTAAAACGCTTTTTCGGCTCAGTTGACTTTTATTTCAACTGGGAGCACACAGCGCGCAATGGCATAATGTGAGGCGCGCAGGACGCATACACAGCGCTTAAAACCATTCAAAATGTGCGCCTCGCAAAAAGCGATTTCGGTGATCGGTCCCTTATGCAGCCACATTTTAAAAATATATAAAATGATATTTTGGAATCGTTTAACTGATACCATTAATCGGTTACAAACGCACCCTTTCGGTTAACGGTTAAACGGTTATTTTGAGCATCCCTACTTCATAATGAGTAACCTTAAATTTTTGGGTGAACTATCGCTTTAAGATGTGCATGAGAATCACAGCCTCTGCTAAATTGCGATTTATCATGCATCTCTATTCATGCATCTCCTCATTTTAGGAGTCAAAACATTTTTTGGTAAAATGATCTATGAAGTTTCTCCCAACTGCTGTCAGATTTTTTAATGAAGTGGTCTAATTTATATGTTGGTTTTTTGTTGCTCAGTTACTTACTGAGTTGTGATATGTAGTTGGTGCAATTGTGTTTTACGGTTGTTTTGTGTGTTGTTTGTACTTTTTTTTTTTTTTTTTTTTTTTTTTTTTTTTGTGGTATTTGTTGTTTAATAATATATTGTATTGTGATGTTAATGGTGGCAAATGAGTTTCCCCTCATAGGGATTAATAAAGTTCTCTAATAAAGATAGTCGAATAGTTAATAGATGGTCTTTAATAGATAGTCTCGAATAAAGTTCTTGTCTACTACTACTACATATTAGTTATCAGCTTTGTATGATATATTTAGTCTTTTCCCAGTTGCATTTTATTTAACAGCACATGTGCTTGATGCGTGGTTATATAAGGTAACTACTACATGGTTTAAGGTTAGGTTTAGAGGTGGGATTAGGGAATGTACTTATTACACTGCTTATATAATGATAAGTACACAGTATTTACAGGTGAAATGAGGCCGTGAATTCACGTTCTACCCTTTCTCCCCATTTCCCTTCCACTTTTTTGGGACACCCATCTTACGGTTATTGAGCCATTGTAACATGAAACGTTGATCACTTTCATTTAAAATTGAAAGTTTATACAAGTAGAATTAACTTGTTTTGTCTAAACTTAAAAGTCTATTTAACAGTTTGGACTGTTTTTGGGGAAAGTGTGAGTTATAATAGGTATTTAATAGGGGTGTCAAAATGAATCGTTTCTTCGGTGCACCACGATGCAGATGGGGACAATTCGATATCGGTTCAGTAATAGATCATAACCGGTTATTACGCACTGACGTCATTTGTCCCCTATGCGCGATGTCGCGGTAGAATACTATGGCGAAGGAGGCGAGGGTGAGTAAATAAAACACTCCCACTACTTAATAAGCAGATAATTGTGCACGTGTGAGTGTGCTGGACACAGTCTTTCTCTGACACTGAGGAATGGTAAAGCACGAGCCGCTATTTCAGTACTAGGGAGAAATGCTGTAAAACTCCATCTCTGCCCCTCTCTCTCTCTCTCTCTCCCACACACACACACACACACACACACACACACACTTTTTGCATTTGACCCGTTGGCATGTTCGTGAGGTAAATTTTCCTCTCCTCTCGGCTGTTAAAGCGATACTTGTGTATCCAGACACAAGCGTGCCTGTGGTGCGAGTTTATTGTATTGTATTTATTCTATTACGGATTACCTGATAACCGCGTATTATGCGCATATAGACTGACCCGCGGCTGAACAGCGCTTTCGTTTTTAAAGCCAAGCGCAGCCCTTTCTGTTGAGCGGGTGAAGACAATGACCAATCATAGGGGTGTCAGAACTTGCCAGCGCTCAAAAAGCAAGCGGGATAATATTTACATTAGTTTATTTGTTATGAATGCTCGTGCTGTCTTCTGAGCATGTATTGGAGTTTTCATTCACAAAGAGTGTTTTTTTTTTTAGCAGGTCAAATTAAAGGTACAGTTCATATATCTGACTGCTTGTATTAAAGGACAAAATGGTATTACAAGTTAATATATAAATATAAACATATTTATAGATTTTAATAAAAAAAAAATTTCTTGTGTTGTAAAGAAAAAAATCTAATTATGTATGGAAGGCATCGTCAATGCACCGAGATATCGAATTGAACCGAATCGATGGCATAATAATCGTAGCCTTAATCGTAGCGCCGGAGGTTGATACGGCCTGGTCCAGGATTATGGAAACCTTGGGATCATCTTGTTGCGGGTCTTGGATCGCATCAGTGGCGCTGCATAGTCTCTGGGGGGCCTCGGGATGAGTATCCCCAGGTGGAAATAGAGAATAAAGAGAACAATTAGCGTAGCTGCTGTTCATAGTGTATACAGGCAGTGCAGAATTATAAGGCAAATGAGTATTTTGACCACATCATCCTCTTTATGCATGTTGTCTTACTCCAAGCTGGCTCGAAAGCCTACTACCAATTAAGCATATTAGGTGATCTGCATCTCTGTAATTAGAAGGGGTGTGGTCTAATGACATCAACACCCTATATCAGGTGTGCATAATTATTAGGCAACTTCCTTTCCTTTGGCAAAATGGGTCAAAAGAAGGACTTGACAGGCTCCGAAAAGTCAAAAATAGTGAGATATCTTGCAGAGGGATGCAGCACTCTTAAAATTGCCAAGCTTCTGAAGCGTGATCATCGAACAATCAAGCGTTTCATTCAAAATAGTCAACAGGGTCGCAAGAAGCGTGTGGAAAAAACCAAACCAAAAACCAAGGCGCAAAATAACTGCCCATGAACTGAGAAAAGTCAAGCGTGCAGCTGCCAAGATGCCACTTGCCACCAGTTTTGCCATATTTCAGAGCTGCAACATCACTGGAGTGCCCAAAAGCACAAGGTGTGCAATACTCAGAGACATGGCCAAGGTAAGAAAGGCTGAAAAACGACCACCACTGAAGATGAGCTTGTGGGGCCTTTTCGGGTTGAGGATGGAGTCAAGCTCAACTCCCAGTCCTACTGCCAGTTTCTGGAAGACACCTTCAAGCAGTGGTACAGGAAGAAGTCTGCATCCTTCAAGAAAAACAGGATTTTCATGCAGGACAATCACGCGTCCAAGTACTCCACAGCGTGGCTGGCAAGAAAGGGTCTAAAAGAAGAAAAACTAATGACATGGCATCCTTGTTCACATGATCTGAACTCCATAGAGAACCTGTGGTCCATCATCAAATGTGAGATTTACAAGGAGGGAAAACAGTACACCTCTCTGAACAGTGTCTGGGAGGCTGTGGTTGCTGCTGCACGCAATGTTGATGGTGAACAGATCAAAACACTGACAGAATCCATGGATGGCAGGCTTTTGAGTGTCCTTGCAAAGAAAGGTGGCTATATTGGTCACTGATTTGTTTTTGAATGTCAGAAATGTATATTTGTGAATGTTGAGATGTTATATTGGTTTCACTGGTGAAAATAAATAATTGAAATGGGTATATATTTGTTTTTTGTTAAGTTGCCTAATAATTATGCTCAGTAATAGTCACCTGCACACACAGATATCCTCCTAAAATAGCTCAAACTAAAAAGAAACTAAAAACTACTTCCAAAAATATTCAGCTTTGATATTAATGAGTTTTTTGGGTTCATTGAGAACATGGTTGTTGTTCAATAATAAAATTAATCCTCAAAAACACAACTTGCCTAATAATTCTGCACTCCCTGTATAAACGAGATGCGTGGAGCACATTCATGCATCATACAGTTATGTGATGCATTGTGTGTATGGTTTACTGAAAAGATAGGTCTTTAATCTAGTTTTGAACTGCGAGAGTGTGTCTGAGCCTCGGACATTATCAGGAAGGCTATTCCAGAGTTTAGGGGCCATAAATGAGAAGGCTCGACCTCCTTTACTCGACTTTGCTGTTCTAGGTACTACCAGAAGCCCCGAGTTTTGAGATCTTAAAGAGCGGGTTGGATTTTAGCGAGACAGAAGGTTGGTTAGATAAACAGAAGCTAGATTATTTAAAGCTTTATAGGCAAGAAGTAATATTTTAAAATCAATACGGAACTTAACAGGCAGCCAGTGTAAGGAGGATAAAATTGGGGTGATATGATCATATTTTCTAGACCTGGTAAAAACGTTTTTTTTTTATCTTATTAAAGATTAAAAAATAAAGATATTATTTAAACAATAATGACCATGAAATGTCCAATAACATTGTTCAATTTCTGTACTTGAAAACATATTGCAATATATATCGCAGCAAAACAAAATATTGCAATGTCAGATTTGTCTAGTATCGTGCAGCCCTACTTTAAATATCTTTTTCTTTTTTTTTTTTTTTTTCTTTGTGGTTCATGTGCAATTTTGAAATGTCATAAAGTGGGAAATCATGTTGAAATTATTAAATATTGTGTTTGTTGACAAATATTAAGCTATGACTGTTATTAAATAATGATTCTTTTTGGTCCAAATTGACCTATAATGTGAAAATTCTATACAGATTGTAAATGTGTTAGAGTTAAGTAGATCTTCAACTCAAAACATCAGTGGCATTGATGCTCTAATGGTTGGTGCTTTTGTTCTCTTTTGGCAGACAATGCTATTGAAGCAATAGACGAATTTGCATTCTTGGAAGGTAAGAAATTTAATGTTATTTCCTGCTGGCAAAGCTCTAAAGGAGCAGGAGAAAGTTTTATGGTTCATTGTGATTTCCTATATTTCGTTACTCCCTTCAAAGCCTCGTTTTCCAGGAATGTCAAACCTAAAAACTAAAGAAATTCTGCCACGGTGTCAGGTTATGTGTGACCCAGCGGAACTTCAATTCTAGGAATTCAGAAACTTAAGACAGCCGGTTAAAACATGAATGTTTCATGAAAGGCGGTCCGCTTTGGTGTTGAGAGTTTTATTTGATTGCGTTAGTTGTGAATGACCGTTAGTAACTCAGACTGAATCTACTCCTTCACTGAACTGTATCTGTCCTAAATTCTAAAAACGTTTTTTTTTTTTTTTTTTTTGACTCTTCTAAATGATGAAAATACAATAATATTTTAGCATATATTTAACAATTATGCTAAGTGAACTTGTGTGTTATTCTGAAAAACAATGCTAAAGTCAGTTGTTCTCTTTTGAAAATGTGCGTTCTGGCTTTGTTTTGCTCTCTATAACCAGCCCACTGCCAGATTACCCAATTATTTTTCAGCACTCTGGGTTGCCTTGGTGGAAAACACACTATTTCCACTGAACCATCTTTCGAATGAGACGTTAAATCGAGGTCCTGACTCTCTGTGGTCATTAAAAATCCCATGGCACTTCTCATAAAGTGTAGGGGTGTAACCCCGGTGTCCTGACCAAAGTCCCTTCATCAGCCCTTGCGATCATGGTCTCCCAATCATCCTCATCCACCGAAATGGCTCTATCACTGTTTTTCCACTCCACCTATAGCTGCTGTGTGGTGAGCGCACTGGCGCCGTTGTCCTGTGGCTGCCGTCGCATCATCCAAGTGGTGGTATGGAGAGACGCCCCTCTCATGATTGTGAAGCACTTTGGGTGTATGGCCATACACGATAAATGCACTATATAAATCCACATTAATTATTCACTATTTTTATTTCATTTATTTTTTCCCCAATTTCTGTTTAATGGAGAGCAGATTTTTTCAACACATTTCTAAACATAATAGTTTTAATAACTCATCTCTAATAACTGATTTATTTTATCTTTGCCATGATGACAGTAAATAATATTTTACTAGATATTTTTCAAGACACTTCTATACAGCTTAAAGTGACATTTAAAGGCTTAACTAGGTTAATTAGGTTAACTAGGCAGGTTAGGGTAATTAGGCAAGTTATTGTATAATGATGGTTTGTTCTGTAGAATACTGAAAAAACAAATAGCTTAAAGGGGCTAATAATTTTGGCCTTAAAATGGGGTTTAAAAACCTTTTTGGCCTCCCAATCATCCTCATCCACCGAATTGGCTCTATCACTGTCTCTTCACTCCACCAATAGCTGGTGTGTGGTGAGTTGTCCTGTGGCTGCCGTCGCATCATCCAAGTGGATGCTGCACACTGGTGGTGGTGTGGAGAGACCCTCCTCATGGTTGTGAAGCGCTTTGGGTGTATGACCATACACAATAAATGCGCTATATAAATACACATTACATTACATTACATTACATATGAAAATAACAAAAGCCATTCACTGTAAAGTCTGTGGGACGGGGTTTGCAGGTAACAGCGTTTGCCACTGAATCTACACATTTTAAGCGCGAGAGGTGCTGTATAGCTAGTGTAACTTGGGTTAAAGATGTAAACTAATGTAAATGTAAAATGTAGCATAAGGCGAATGGAAGGACACTTCATTAAAATAAACAAGTTGAGCCATGTGTGGAATCGTCATGTGTTTAAATGCAGCTGTTTTCTTTCTGTGTCTCTTTTGTAGGTACCTTGGACTGACCGAGAAGCTGCATTAATATATCAATAAAAAGACTGTCAGCAAGTTCTGAAAGTCCATTTCAGAAATTTGGAAAAAAGGTGGCAAATTGGTCGAATTTCTGAGTTTTCGCTTTTTGTGCAGTTTAATACATTTGTATAGTTGTCAACGTTGTAAAGTGCCAATGTTTTTTTTTTCTTCTATATTTTATGATTCTTATGACTGTGTAGTGTTTAAATAAAGTGAGGTTATTTTATGTTATCTGACTGTTGTTTTTTTCTTTGTGTGAGTAGAAAAGTGGTGTCCAAGCTTGGTCCTGGAGGGCCGCTTTCTTAAAAAGTTTTGCTTTAACTTCAATTCAACACACCTGCAGGTGTGTTTAGGAAAGTTGTAGCTAAACTTAGGCATGGGACGATAACCGTTTTCAAGGTATACCGCGGTTTGGAAAAGTCAAGGTTTTAAAACCGCCAAAATTATCTGTAATACCGACCCTATGGTATGTGTAAGAGTTTGTATTTACAAATTTTGTTAGTTTTTTAGGACAACAGTATCTTCAGCAGAAAAGATATCCAAAGATGCTGTTTTAAATTGTAAAGAAATCTGTGTTTTTGAAACTAATGACGACAGTAGAAGTCAATGGTTCATTGTAATTATTTTGCCTGATATGTTTACTGCTCCAATATATTATTTTTTTTAAAAAAGAAATATATTGTTTTCAAAGAGGAAAAAAGTTTGTTTTTTACCCAGACATTAAAAAAAGAATATATTTTAGAGCAGTAATCACATGTTACATTTCAGAACGTAATACTTATTTGTTCATTTATTATATATATATATATATACATACATACATACATAAATACAGTTGATGTCAGAATTATTAGCCCCCCCTGTTTATTTTTTCCCCAATTTCTGTTTAACGGTGAGAAGATTTTTTTCAACACATTTCTAAACATAATAGTTTTAATAACTCATCTGTAATAACTGATTTATGTTATCTTGCCATGATGACAATAAATAATATTTGACTGGATATTTTTCAAGACACTTCTATACAGCTTAAAGTGACATTTAAAGGCTTAACTAGGTTAATTAGGTTAACTAGGCAGGTTAGGGTAATTAGGCAAGTTATTGTTTAATGATGGTTCGTTCTGTATACTATTGAAAAAACAAATAGCTTAAAGGGGCTAATAATTTTGGCCTTAAAATGGGGTTTAAAAAAATATATAATAAAATAAAATAAAATAACCACTTTTATTCTAGCCGAAATAAAACAATTAAGACAAATAAGAGGAAATATTTAAAAAAAAAATAAATAAATATATATATATATATATATATATATATATATATATATATATATATTAGTTGAAGTCAGAGTTATTAGCCCCTCTTTGAATTTTTTTTTTTGGAAACCTAGAATAGAATGTTTGTATCGATTTATGCTTTTTAATGTATTTAGTAGATTAACGATACAGATGAGAGGTTTGAACCGACTATTTGTTACGGGTTTTTGAACCCAAAATAAGGACTAAATGTATGCTGCGTGTAGTTTTTCTGTAATTATTGTAATTATCTCCCTAAACGGGGCGGAGTAACAACTTTTTTAGAGAAGAACTCCATAATTTCTTTGTGCAAATTATATTGTTTTACACGCAAACACATTTTAAAAGCACGCATTTGGTAAAAACATGCACTCGTTTACCATATTAATTAAAATATATATAAACCACACATATCAGACCTACATACAGTTGAAAACAGAAGTTTACTTACACTCTAAAAAAAGGAACATAACCATTTTGAAAAAATGTCTGATGGTAAATCATACTAAACGTTTACTATTTTAGGTCTGTTAGGATTACCTAAATCATTTACATTTGCTAAATGCCAGAATAATGAGAGAATTTTTTTTTTTTTTTTTGAGAAGTTTTTATTAATTTCTAGACAGTCAAAAGTTTACAAACATTTCCTTGGAATTTTTTTAGCTTTGCTTTTAAACTGTGTAACTTTGGTCAAATGTTTTGGGTATCCTTCCACAAGCTTCTCACAATAGTTTGCAGGAATTTTGGCCCATTCCTCCTGACAGAATTAGTGTAACTGAGTCAGATTTGTTGGTTGTCTTGCTCGCACAAGCTTTTTCAACTCAACAAATTTTCTATAGGATTGAGCTCAGGGCTTTGTGATGGCCACTCCAAAAGATTAACTCTGTTGTCCTTAAAGCAAATTTTAACTAATTTGGCAGTATGCTTAGGGTCATGGTCTGTTTGTAAGACCCATTTATATATCAAGTTTTAATTTCCTGGCTGATGTCTTGAGATGTTGCTTCAGTATTTCTACATAATGTTCTTTCTTCATGATGCCATCTATGCTGTGAAGTGGACCAGTCCCTCCTGCAGCAAAACAGCCCCACAACATGATGCTGCCGCCCCCATACTTCACATTTGGGATGGTGTTCCTAGGCTTGTAAGCTTTCCCCTTTGTCCTCCAAATGTAACACTGGTCATTATGGCCAAACAGTTCAATCTTAGTTCCATCAGACCACAGGACATGTCTCCCAAAATTATTCTTTTTCCCAGTGTAATTTAGCAAATTGTAATCTGGCTTTTTTGTTGATTCTAGCTTGTTGATTTTCCCATGTTGTCACACAAGGAAGCAGTGTGTTTGAGGTTTTCCTTAAATACTATTCTACAGTTGTGCCTCCAATTAACTCAAATGTTGTTAATTAGCAAATCAGAAACTTCCAAAACCTTGACACCATCATCTGAGCCTTTTCAGAGGCATAATCATTTTATTGTATGTAAACTTGACTTTCAAGAAAAGTTATTACAATTTCTCAAAAAATCTCTCTCATTATTCTGCTATTAAGCAGAACAGAAACAAATGTGATAATCCTAACTTACCTAAAAGAGAAAAAGTTTAGTCACGTTAACATCATTTTTTTTTTTTTTTAAATGGTTTTGTGCCTTTTTATACAGTGTATCTAAACTTCTGGTTTCAACTGTACTTTTCCTTTATAAATATTGAGAATGTTCCATAAAAAATCACCTGCTCTAACACGTAATCTAATCTTATATATAAATCATATAAATCTTAAATGGTTATAGGCCTAATTTACAGTAGGCTATTTATTAAGAAATATAAAAAAATGCTACTTAATAATAAATAATTATTGTTATTATTATTATCAAGTAGGATATTGTTTATTTATTTCATTTCTTTATTTTTTTGAACAGTCTACTTTGCAATTTGACATTATTCAAACCACTGCAGAAATGTTCTAACCAACAGGTCATATACAGTACAGATACTTAATAAATAACCTACTATAAATTAAAAGCATTAACGTATGCTATATATTTTTGTTTTCACAAGCTTTGGAGATGTAACAAAAATTCCACTTTTAAATAATAGGTCACCTATAGCTTTCATCATGAGCCAAGGCTGTGTTCAAAATGACATCAATATTTTCAAAGTGCACTGCGAAGGGAGCGCAATTGTAAACTTGAAGATCGCTAAAACTGAACTTTAAAAATACTTTGAAAGCAAATTACACCTAAGAGAGATGACTTTTTAAATCTTAGAATGTTCTAAATGAATATGGCATAGGGGGATAACTGGGAATAGACAACGCAATCTCACAGCAATTCGTAACTTTTTGATTTAGTGGCTAATGCGTATGAATTCCTACGATCTAATTCGTACAATTTAGTACGATTTGCCCATCACCCAATGACTGTTGGGTTTAGGGGCGGGGTTGGGTGCCACGCCTCCTCAAATTGTAACTTTTCGTACGAATTAGCCACTAAACTGACAAAACGTAAATTACTTGCGTTTCCTCGTGAGATCAGGCTGGAATGGAACACAGCCATGAACTATGCTCCTAACTACAGCTCTAGAGGTGTAGTTACAAGCGTACAAGTTTGCAATGCAGTTTGCGAATGTTCGTTGGAACGACGGATTTGGAAAATGCCAAATCAACAAACTAGGTTTGTAACGACGCAACTTGCGACCTCAGTTGGCTAACGATGGTTTTTGGAAATGCACCCCTGGATAGTGACTTTCATACTTTCAATCTGATTAAAGCCCGTGATTTTATTCTGTGCTGTTTTGTGTACAATCAGCATCAGACAGTCAATGAAAAGACTGCAATGTGCAGACTGAGGCTGTTTTACCATCAGACTAGCTGTCTACCTTATAATCCAGGCTGAGATAAACATCCCTGTTTACTTCTAAATATCTGGGACTTTCCCTTCAGGCGTGGAGCTTAAAGACACAATTTTACATGCCAAATAATCCAAAGATTTTTATGAATCAGAATGTTCACGATCATTGCAGCATATCGTGTGTTTTTCCTGAGATTTAACTAAAGCATGTCCCCAGGGTTAAACGGTCTCACTTGAATGGATAGTCCTGGGGGTCTCGCAGTGTGAGAGATGCTGCCAATCCAGCAGAAATAAAACCGCTGCCAAAAAATTGGAAACCAATATTTTATGTTCGTTAAGTTGGCTTTGTGTCTTGATCCAGGACATAAAGTTAATTAATTTTAGATGAGGACGAGCAAGTATGTGAGTGATTACATGAGTAATTTAAGACCATGATGAGGAACTCTCGTAGGCATGCTGAGAATTCTTCGCATAGTTGTCTTTGTGTGGATGGGGTTTTGTAACATGCTTCATTGGGGAAAAAATGCAATGGGTCTGTCAGCTGTAAAATCTCTCAAGATCTTTGTTATGTGGAGGTCTAAAGGTGGTCATTAGTGTTAATATTGCTTAGAAAAAATTGTGTTAGAAATATGAGCAAACCCTTAAGGTTATTTTTCTCAAAGCGCCCAAAAATGAAAATTCTGTTCTTAATTACACACCCTCATGGCATTCCAATCCCCTGAGACCTTTGTCCATCTTCAGAACACAGATTGAGATATTTCAGATGAAATTTGAGAGCTCTCTGAAGATTCCAGAGGTAATCAAAGTCAGTAAAAGAACCAAAAGCATTCCATGTACCTTCGGTAGTACAAGAGTAATGATAAAAAGCTCCAAGAATGCTGTCATGTGCCAAATAAAATGTAAAAACATTCATTTTCCTTCAGCTTAGACCCTTTAATCAACAGCGGAATGAACCGCTAACTTATCCAGCATGTTTTACACAGTGGATGTCCTTCCAACTGCTACCCAGTACTGGGAAACACCTATACACTCTTGCATTCACACACATACACTACGGCCAATTTAGCTTATTCAATTAACCTATAGTGCATGTCTTTGGACTGTGGGATAAACCGGATTACCCTGAGAAAACCCACGGGAACACAGGGAAAACATGCAAACCCCACACAGAAATGCCAACTGACCCAGCCGGGACTCGAACCAGCGACCTTCTTGCTGTGAGGCGACAGTGCTAACCACTGAGCCACCATGTCGCCCAATATTAAAACAACTTTTTTTTTTTATTTATGTCTAGCATGTTAGATTAGGGTGCACATTAACTATGGGCAATATGAAGGTTGTATGTTGTGCTTCTAAACACGCACCCTGATGACTGTTCTGGACTTAAAATCTCCTGACCATTGCTGTCTATGGAGGACGAGAGAGCTCTCGGATTTTATCTTAAACAGTGGTCCTCAACCTTTTTATCACTGCGGACTGGTCAACACCTGACCATTTTACCTCGGATCGGGGGATTGGAGGGTTGCTAGACAACCATTAAACCCTTTTCTCAGAGGAAAACAAGCTGACAAAGCATTGTCACTCCGATAGAAGTTGTATTTATGGAAAAAATTACAAAGCACTGCAGTGTTTGGGTGTTTGTGTTTGTCTGAGATAATTAGTCTTACCGAAATTTGTATAATCCATACAAGCTGAAGCTGATCAGTCGCGGTGTGCTTGCTGGATTTATTCAACTGGGTGTGTCTGGTCTGGAAAGCGCGAGTGCGTCATGCCACTTCCATTGGAAACAACAAACTTGCGGGAACTCTAGAAAAGTCGCCATATGCGAACACCCACTAAGAGGCCGCCATCATTTGCGATCTCCATCAGTTGATCTTGCACAGACATGCTGAATTCACCTGATTTGTTGGTAAATAGGTTGCGGATCCATTCCTCGACAGTTCGCAGGTACTTCACAGGGCCTTTTCCCCTTAGCAAAGAAACTTTCCAAAGACGTCTTTTTCTTACTCATTTTGCTGCTTGTGGGCTAAATTTGGGTGCTCAAGTGACCGAGACTAATAAATAAAACGGAAATAATTAATGATTTCTTGTCCGGACTGGTACCAACTCATCCACAGACCGGTACCGGTCTGCGGCCCGGTGGTTGAGAACCACTGATCTAAAACACAGGTGTCAAATCCAGTTCCTGGAGGGCCGCAGCTCTACAAAGTTTAGCTTTAACCCTAATTAAACACACCTGATCAAACTAATTGAGGACTTCTGGCTTGTTTGAAACCTACAGGTAAGTGCAGGGTTCATACGGTCGTGGAAAACCTGGAAAAGTCATGGAATTTTAACATGGCATTTTCCAGGCCTGGAAAAGTTTTGGAAAAACATACAAAGTTTTTAAAAAGTCACGTGAATTAGTTTAACAAACATTCGTATACTTGAATTTACTTGAAAAATCTGACATTACGATATTTTGTATTTCTGTGATGTATATTGCGATGTGAATACAATTTCACCAGATGATTTAACAGGTTTATTTGGATTGATTGGGGGGATTTTGTAGAGGAGTGAATCTCGAATAATATAGAACAAATAAATTACAAGCATAGATAAATAAAATATAGTAAAGATAAAAGTGAATGATAGTTTTCAGGTATTCACTATTTAGGCACAGATATTGAATAATCAACACTGCATATGTCTGCATATGCACTGTCTTCATTGTATATTTAAACTTTATTGAAGTTACAAACAATTTCTTGTGGCCGGATGTTTTAAAATTTGAAATATTGAAATGTTCACACAGTCACAGGCCTTAAAGGGACCGTTTACTCAAAGATTAAAATGTACTCACTATTTACTCACACTTCACTTGATTCAGGGGTGTCCAAAGTCGGTCCTGGAGAGCCGGTGTCCTGGAGAGTTTAGCTCCAACCCTAATCAAACACACCTGAACCAGCTAATCAAGCTCTTACCAGATATACAAGAAACTTACAAACAGGTGTGTTAAAGCAAGTTAGAGCTAAACTCAGCAGGACATCGGCCCTCCAGGACTGAGTTTGGACACCCCTGACTTATTTCAATAAGTTATTCAATTATATTCTTTTGTGTTCATTTTAAAAAAAAGAAAAGAAAACTCATAAATGTTTGAAACAAGTGAAGGGTGTAATGAAAATGGTTAGTAATTATTGGGTAAACTATCTCTTTAAAAATGCATGCAGATGATAAACTTTTACTTCATTATGAATAAGCTAGATATATACTTCTTGCTGTAGTTCTGTTGTAGGTCTATGACCTCTCACTCAGAACTTTTTTATCCTCTGTGTTGCTCAGTGAAGGCTTTCTGTTATTGTCGAAATAATTTACAGTCAAAACACATTGTTTTCACTACATGAGTCACAGTCCAGTCAAGATATTTAACATGCAATATACACTCACTGGTTACTTTATTAGGTACACCTTACTAGTAACCGGTTGGACCCCTTTTGCCTTCAGAACTGCCTTAATCATTCATGACATAGATTCAACAAGGTAATGGAAATATTCCTCAGAGATTTTGGTCCATATTGACATGATAGCATCACACAGTTGCTGTAGATTTGTCGGCTGCACATCCATGATGCGAATCTCCCGATCCACCACATCTCAAAGGTGCTCTATTGGATTGAGATCTGGTGACTGGAGGCCATTTGAGTACAGTGAACTCATTGTCATGTTCAAGAAACCAGTCTGGGATGATTCGGCTTTATGGTGTGTTATCCTGCTGGAAGCAGCCATAAGAAGATGGGTACACTGTGGTCATAAAGAGATGGACATGGTCAACAACAATACTCAGGCAGGCTGTGTCGTTGACACAATACTCAATTGGTACTAATGGGCCCAAAATGTGCCAAGAAAATATCCCCCACACCATTACACCACCACCACCAGCCTAAACTGTTGATAAAGGGCAGGATGGATCCATCCTTTCATGTTGTTGACGCTAAATTCTGACCCTACCATCCGAATGTGGCAGCAGAAATTAAGACTCATCAGACCAGGCAACGTTTTTCCAATCATCTATTGTCCAATTTTGGTGAGCCTGTGCGAATTATAGCATCAGTTTCCTGTTGTTAGCTGACAAAGTGGCACCTGGTGTGGTCTTCTGCTGCTGTAGCCCATCCACCTCAAGGTTGTTGTGCATTCAGAGATGCTCTTCTGAATACCTCGGTTGTAGCGAGTGTTTATTTGAGTTACTGTTGCCTTTCTATCAGCTGGAACCAGTTTGGCCATTCTCCTCTGACCAAGAGGAGAACAAGGCATTTGCAGAACTGCCGCTCACTGGATAATTTCACATTTTTGGACCATTCTCTGTAACCCTAGAGATGGTTGTGCAGGAAAATCCCAGTAGATCAGCAGTTTCTGAAATACTCCGACCAGCTCGTCTGGCACCAGCAACCGTGCCATGTTCAAATTTACTTAAATCACCTTTCTTCCTCATTCTGATGCTCAGTTTGAACTGCAGCAGATCATCTTGACCATGTCTACATGCCTAAATGCATTGAGTTGCAGCCATGTAATTGGCTGATTAGAAAGTTGCGTTAACAAGCAGTTGAACAGGTGTGCCTAATAAAGTGGCCGGTGAGTGTAGTTCACAGACATCAGCACTGTGCTCAGCTTGTGTTTTTAGTATAATACACACAGTGTGATTGTCAGTCGTGAAGAAACTGATTTGTCACTGGTATTTGTCCACTAGTGGGTACTGAAGTAAATAAGAAAGACACTGTTTTCCAATATTCACTAGCAGGTAAAGCTGTTTATTTAATCATGTAAAATATAGCTGTTTGTTTATTCGTGTAACCTCTTCTACGCTGAACCAAATTTCTGTCTGGGGTATTCTGTATTGTGAAGCCTCAATTACCGAAGATATATGCAGGGAAGACGGTCAGGCCGTGGACACGCCGAGGTCATGGGCAGGGTGTGTTTTCACAGCTGAGTTCTCTCATCCCTTACACACCCACCTTGGACACGCAGATGGCATATTTTATCCATGTATCTAATGATCCCAGGTATGCCAAAACCATAAAGTCCCTACACAGTTTCTCAAGAATTCGACATGAGGATGGGTTTTAAATGTCTGCACATGAGTATCCATATTGGTTCCTGATGTTCTGTTCGCTTGACTATTTTCTCACACTCCTCCCAGCAAAACAGACCTCAGGACTGCATTTTATCCAGCGTTTTCCACTGCAATAAATCAAAAAAGTTGAGCATTTTAATGCAAGGTGTTTCCTTCCTTTCAGCGTTCAACTTCAGGCCCATATTTCACTGTAGACTGCTGCTTTTTTCAAATTGTTTGAAAGACATTTTGCATTGATTTATTACTGCGAGCTCTGCAGTTGTAAATTCAAGCAAACAAGGGAAGATGAGCTCTAAACTGCAGTAATTATGCCAAGCATCGCACCATGCCTTGCACAGCTCGACGTGTTAATTGAACAGAGTTGTGCGTTTCTCAACAGTAAGGGGAGATGCTACGACTGTGAATCCAGCACACGAGGGGGGAGCGAGGGAGATTGTGGGTGTGTTAGCGCGTGAGAGAAAAAACAGGGGAAGGGAGGGAGAGAGGAGAGAAATAAAAACAGCACAAGAGGACAGCAGACAGCACGGAGGAAAAATCCCTCTGAGGTTCCACCATGTTCCTGCAGACTGTCTCCATCCTCTTCCTCTCGGCCGTCCTCTTCGGCTGCCTGGAAGGTAAGGTGAAACTCTCTCTTGCGTCTGATCGTGGTGTTGGAACGGGGCGGTTGGGACCAGATCTCGGTGGGAGGGAGAGAGAGGCGTAATGCTCTGATAGCCAGACCTGTTCAGGAGCTTCGGATGCTGGAGTTGCATGCATGTCAGAGGATTTGAGGTGTGATCAAACATAATAGGAGGCTGTGCCTGCCACAAACAGGATGAAAATGAGTCCGAATCTGACCACGACCCTCAGTTTTCTCTGCAAACTGTTGAACAGGCCAGTTTACATGCGTGCGGTGTCAGTTCTGATACTTGCTGATGGGTTCCAGGTGGGAATCTCTTGAATTCTGCTGCTGGTTTGTAATCTCTCTCTCTCTCTCTCTCTCTCTGCCAGGGAAGGGTGTGCAAATGCAGCGAGATGTTCAGTGCTGCATGCAGTACTCTCACGGCAAAGTCCGGACCAAAGATGTCCTGAGGTATGAGAGGCAGACAGAGGGGCCGGATTGCAGCATAAGAGCCATCATGCAAGTATTCCAGGCATCCTGGAGCAATCACAGACACGGAAAATATGCCCTATTAAAGCTCACTGGCATTGCCGTCTAAGCAGGTCAGATTTTTATTACTGAGAGCGGTAATTGTCAGGCAAGCAGAGCAAAAGAATGCACTCAGGCTAGGTGGACAATGCCCAAACTGTTTCTTCACCGGGGCCAATTTGGCCTGCGCTGACTTGAAGCGTAGCAGATTAAGAGATTTGCGATTTGCACTATGTAAAGAGAGAGCTCTTGAGATCTTGGCGCTCACGTTCTCGCTTGTTTGAATCACGGCAGATTGTACACCAAAAAGGCAGTGAAGTGCGCTGATCCGAGGGACAGGAAGGTGAAGAGGTTACTACGGAAACTGAACCAGAGGCTGGGAGCCAAAGCCCGCAGGACCATGTGGTTACATCCACATTTGAATCTGCCTGTTATGTCGGAGGTAAGATCTCCATGGGTTTACGGAAGTGATGGCAGTTTGGGTGTCCAAATATAACTTTACCAAAATATTTGTGGTCCAGAAAGTGTCTTGAAGTCGCATTTTCTTTTCATTTACAGGTCGCTGTTGTGAATTCCCAAAAGATGAACAAGGTAAACAACATGTGTGGCACATTAAACTGTCATCATTTACACAACCTTTACTTGTTTTGTTGAAAACAAAAGAAGATATTTTGATGAAACCTGTAAAAACTGACTTCCATAATAGTTGTTTTCTGGCCTACTATGGAAGTTACAAGCTTTAGCTTTGTTCAAATATTCAATTCAATTCACCTTTATTTCTATAGCGCTTTTACAATGTAGATTGTGTCAAAGGAGCTTCACATAGAAGATTATAGTGAACTGAAGAAGTGTCAGTTCAGTTTTCAGTGTTTAAGTTCAGTTTAGCTCAGTTCAGTGTGGTTTAATAATCACTACTGAGAGTCCAAACACTGAAGAGCAAATCCATCGATGGGCAGCTTTACAGATCCCGAACCATGCAAGCCAGTGGCGACAGCGACAAGGAAAAAACTTCACCAATTGGCGAAAGTGAAGAATTTAAAAAACCTCGAGAGAAACCTGGCTCAGTTGGGCACGACCATGTCTCCTATGGCCAAACGTCTTGTGCAGAGCTGCAGTCTAGGCGCCGGAGGCTGGAGAATGCTGGACCTCAGCGAAGACTCGTCTGTCCCTGGAGCGTCACAGGAATCAATCTCATGCTCTCCATTCCTCCATGACCACCACAGCAACTGCTCAGGATACGGCCTGGTCCAGGATTATGAAAACCTTGGGATCATCTCGTCGCTGGTCTTGGTTCGCATCAGTATCCCCACATGATTATCCCCATGTGGAAATAGAGAATAAAGAGAATAATTAGAATAAAATATCTTCTTAAGTGTTCAACAAAAGATAAACTAAAAGGTTTGAAACCACTTGGTGAGGAAATAGTGAGTATGTTTTCATTTTTGGATGAACTATCTCTTTAATTCAGTAGAGTGCAACAGGAGGTAAACATTTCATCTTTTTCATTGATAAATTGATTGCAAGCGATAATGCATCAGAGTTGGTACACTACTCGGTAGAAAGCATTTCAGTTTGTGACAACTACTCTACCGATAGTCCCAAAGAGAGACCCACCAATCAGAAAATTCACTGTTACCATGGAAACTCAAATTGCAGCAAAGAGTTTGGAACAGTGTTTCTGAATATTTCATAATGTCAAATTTAAGACTTTTTAAGGCAAGGGTCTCAAACTCAAATTGGCAGGGGCCATTTCAGTGACTGACAACTCATAGGAGGGCCGTTTTAACATTCAAGCACAAGAAAAAAGTGACAATTGGTGCATCATAGGACAACAGACATGATGTTTTGAATTTAAGCATTACGTGTCACAAATCAACAAATCAGCATGTTTTTTGCTTGACACAACTGCTGAAATATACAGTTGAAGTCAGAATTATTAGCCCCCCTGTTTATTTTTTTCCCCAATTTCTGTTTAACGAGATTATTTCAACACTTTTCTAAACACAATAGTTTTAATAACTCATTTCTAATAACGGATTTATTTTATTTTTGCCATGATGACAGTAAATAACATTTGACTAGATATTTTTCAAGACACTTCTATACAGCTTAAAGTGACATTTAAAGGCTTAACTAGTTTAATAAGGTAAACTAGGCAGGTTAGGGTAATTAGGCAAGTTATTGTATAATGATGGTTTTTTCGGTAGACTATCGAAAAAAAATATATAGCTTAAAGAGGCTAATAATTTTGACCTTAAAATTGCTTTTAAAAAAACTAAAAACTGCTTTTATTCTAGCCGAAATAAACAAATAAGATTTTCTCCAGAAGAAAAAATATTATCAGACATACTGTGGAAATTTTATGGCTCTGTTAAACATCATTTGGGAAATATTTAAAAAAGGAACAAAATTCAAAGGGAGCTAATAATTCTGACTTCAACTGTATCTGTGGCTGTTTAAATTAGCATTTTGACATTTAAATAGTCATAATAATGCTAATAATTATTATTATTATTCTGTTCCAACCAATTGTTGCTCTACCAAAAGTTTAACAGAGCGCAAGAACAGCAGAAACAGTTTGGGAAACTTTACTGACAATTGTTCTTCTCAGTATCTTTCTTTTTTGTAAAACTACAACAAAGAGGGGAAAAGTAATATGTTATATTGTATATAATCACATTTAGTTTCATATAGTATATATTCACATTTACTTTAACATGTTCAATTCATCCAGCAGTAAAATGTACATAGTTGTCGTAGAAATCTCAATACGTGTATGAGGAAAATCTATTAAATTAGACCATTTGAATCGAATATTAGCTAAATTAGCATACGTTACACCACCAGCATAAAGTGTAAGCCATGAAAAAGTGTTTGTTCAACAAAATACAGGTGGTATAAAACTGATAATAAATCAAACGACCCTTGAATATTTCACTTTAGTAAATATAGAGCACTGATGCATTTATTTCAACGTTTAAATCAGCCCCAGAAATAATCTGCATGTGCGTTACTCTCGACGAGAAAAAACGAAAGTAAAATACAGTATAATATAGTGCAGTACTTTAAACGTCCAGTAGGTGGGGGTTAAAACCACAAGTGGCTATACGCGACAGCACAACAATGAAAGTGATTCAAAAATATATGTTTTACTTTATATTTTTGACATCAGGGAGGGAGGACGTAGGTGGGCCGTAAATGGCATGCGGGCCGGGAGTTTGAGACCCCTGTTTTAAGACCTTTTTAAGGTCATTAAGTTTAAGTAAATTTATGACTTATATCATGATATCAAAAACACACACACACATAAAAAAGTAAAAAATAATCATAAAATTAGTGACAAAATAAATTTATTCAAATTGAGCAATACTGAAGACAGGTTAGATGCATACTTGAACTACAGGAAAAAAACAAACATCGCTCTCCCAAAACCGTGCAGGTCCAGCTGTTTCATTATAGAGGTGCGATTCAGACTTTCGTCAAAATGAGGTCTCTCTTGATAAACGTAAGCGGCTTTAGCTTTCCCGCATTGAAATGATTTAGCAATGTCAAAGTCTGGAAACATCGTCTCGAACAGTTCGCCTCCGCTCGAAGAAGTTAAAATAAATAAATAAATAAAAAGTTAAATAAATTTTACGTCTGTGACACAATCCGAGGCTGCGTCCGAAACCACCTACTACTCAGGCCCCGTTTACACTAATACATTTTAGTTTTAAAACGCATAGGTTTTGCTATGGTTGCACCATCTATCCACACTACCCCGGAGTTTTCGAGTGTCGAAAACGGAGCGTTTTGAAAACGCTGAAGAGGCCGTTTTCATTTTAAAACGCTGCTGCTCCGTGTCAGTGTGGATGGGGGAAATGGAGACATCTGAAAACAAAAGGCGGGGCTACAACCCATCTGATTGGGGCTTTTTCCTCAATATTAAGTAGCCTTCACACAGTTCAGTCCTGCATCATCTCCTTGTAAGTTCAGACTTCGCAAGTTTGATATGGAAAACAAACTCCCGAAGTAAATCTTCAAAGGGAACAGTATACTTTATAACCTCATTCACATCACCCTGCAGGCTGCACTGTTTCACTTTCTTAACAGTAAAATGAAAACATGATATAAGGAACTGCCTATTTTCATTTTGATATTAACTTAACAGACACTAAAAATGTTGAGGCGTCGTGTAGCTGCATATTTATATGATCGTCATCTACACTGTATGCATATTTATAACAAAACGGAGCCTATAACATAACTGCCTCCTTTCATTTTCATTGAAAATATGAAACATACCTTATCTTTCGCTGAATATCAGTTTTAATAATCAATAATGGCCATTAGAAAAGTATAACGTACAATAAGCTTACACAATATAGGAAAAAAAAGGCGAGCAATCAGTCAAATGTGCAGAATCAGTGTACACGGTTACATTAATTAATATATTAACCTAACTTATCTTTGCGCTCAGCCAAAACACGTTACCTGAGAACAAGTAATAGATTCAAAAGACCAAAGTCGGGGAATACGTCGCTAGATATATGATGAATTAAATATCACGTTTAACAAATATAGTGAGATTAGATCTAGCGGTAGATCCTTGATGAACAGTCTGACGTGCACAGCTCTAATATGGGTGGATGTGCTCAAAGCACGCTGTGACAGAGTATGTGTGTGGTCACGTGATGTGCGTTTTCAGCGTTATAGTGTAGACGGAGAGCTGTTCAGAAATGCTAGGTGAAACGCCAGTGTGGACGCGGATCGTTTTCATTCTAAAACAGCGATTTAAAACTAAAACGTATTCATGTAAACGGGGCGTAAACAGCATGTGATAAATCCCCCAAATTGCCCCCCTCACACACACACACACACAAACACCACCTCGGTCTTCAGTTTGCGCAACCATAACTCACCTCAGCCTCCAATTAACTCACCTGATTCTTAACACCGCCGCCACCGTGCACCGCAACCCAACCCCCAACACTCTTCACTTCGCGCGATCATAAGCACCCACCAAACCCACCCGGCCTCTTCACATCTAGGGGGGCCCTGGCTTAACTCTTGAGGGTGGGCCCATGCATTTTGCGTTACACCACTGGTACTACTCAGTAGGTACTGCATTTGAATTTAAATGTAGTATTCAATCATTAGAAAAGTATGTTCTATACAGTATGAATGTGAGTAGTATGAGTGGAACTCGGACGTACTACATCCGCCATTTTGTCATGATCATGTAACCTACGCCCACGTGAGTTGCGTTGCTTCACTCCCATTCTTGAATTCTCTCACGGGGCATCATGGGATAGCGTAGCGTCCATCCGATGCGCACTTCAGAATCTCCCCGGAAGTAGTAGATCATCCGGGTTCTTCTCGCATACTGATTTTCGAATTCTATGAATTCGGACATAATACTCAGCTCGCATACTGATTTTAGTGTACTATATAGTATGGAAGTTTGCATTTTTGGACGCAGCCCCAGAGAGACTCGCGCCAATAACAGAAAGCTGATTGGCTATTTCATGTTGGTCTCATTTGTAGTTGTAATACAGCAAATTACATTTGGACTAGTGAAATAAAGAACACCACGAAAACCATGCAACAACAACAAAATGGAATTTAAATGAGCATTAGAGGGTAGCGTCACATGGACATCAGAAAAATTAGACCTGTGTAAAAAAAGACCTAGAACAGTGAATTTAAGTCTTTTTAAGTTTTAGACCTAAAACACGGAAACCCTGTTGGAAGTAACCATCTACTACCACGAAGAGCTGTGAATATGAACGCAACAATGTCTATTTTATTCTACATTTTTGACTAATGAAGTCAGTATGTAGTTTCTAGAGGTGTGAACCTACACTGGTCTCACGGTTCGGTTCGGTTACGATTATCATGCCATCGATTCGGTTCAATTCGATATCTCGGTGCATCACGGTGCATTGACGGTTCTTTCCATACACAGTTTTATATTTTCTTCACAGCACAGCAATTCTTGTATTAAAATGTATAAATATATTTATATTTACTATTTGTAAAACAATTTTGTCCTTTAATCCAAACAGTCGGATATATAAACTGTACCTTTAAACAACACGAGTATTTATAGACCATTTTGAGGGATGTAAACAAAAACAATGGTCCTAACGTATTTCCTGTTTTACATTTTTAATTTCCATTGCTTCTGAGAATCCAAAAAGGTCCACATATTGATAAATAGTGTTATGACGGCTGATTTAAAATCAAGTTATGATTGAATTGCCTCTTGTTAGGAAATAGTTTAACGTCAAGCAGGAAATGTTCATGGGCCAATGACATGACCACATTGAAATGGTCTATAGCAAATAAACAAATATAAATATCCCGCTCGCTTTCTGCCTTGTCTACCAAGTTCTTTCTTACACCCCTTTGATTGGTCACGCGCTCAACAGAAAGGGCTGTGATTGGCTCTTACATGCTGGCGCTCTTCACAGATGCGCTCATGGGCCACAGTGAGAGAGAGAGAGAAATGAAGATTACTTTCATTCTCTTAATCACCGTGAAGTAGGGGCTTTTGCTGTAAGTGTCAGTGAAACAGAGTTCAGCAAACACACACGCAGTGAAATTGTGCACAGTTTCAGAGTTTTACGTAGTTAGAGCGTTGCAAATACTCGCGCTCGCGGCTCGCCTCCCTCACCATAGTAAGCTACGGCGACATAGCGCATGTGAGATAAATGACGTCAGTACATAATAACCGGTTATGATTATTACTGAACCGATATCGAATTGTCCGCGTCTGCATCGCGGTGCACCGAAGAAACGATTAATTTTGACACCCCTAGTAGTTTCAGTATCACTGTCTATTCTAGTTTGAAACATTTTTTTGTATTGGTCTCCACTCTTCATACATGTCTTTGTCATCTCTCTAAATGGATATTTCAGTAATCACAGTTTTCTTTCCATCTAGACCAAGTGAAAGTCGAGGGAAGACAGGTGATTGATGAAACTCCAGCCTTCTTGTGTGTCACTGTTTTCTTACATGTTTAAGAAAATCTATGTAGACTCATTCACTACCAAACAGTATGTTATCCAGATATGTTGTGATATTTAGATGTCCTCTCAAATGACTGTTAATCTATATGCCAAAGTATTCTTCTCTGAGACTTGTTAAGGTTGTTTATAATCTCTGCAGCTATATATAGTCTCTATAACTTATACAAGCTCTTCTAGAGTCCATTAAGCTGGTATGACTGTTCTCCAACCGATTTATAGTGCAATTACAGATTCTCTTGTGTATGTTAAAACACAACTGATTTTTATATATAATAAATGGAAAAATTATGAAAATTGTTTTGTTTTTATTTTAACAATACTTTTTTTTTTCTTTTCTACCAGTGGATGATTCATTTTTGCCTTTTGGGATCTTTGTGGAAATGCACATTTATCTAGATTTTGTAGATGAATGGATGGATAACAGTATTAACGACAACAAAAACAAACTAAAACTCAAAATAATTGTCAAAAATGCAGACAAAATGCCAAATAACAATATTGATAATGCAAAGGCAGTCATGGAAAACCTGGAAAAGTCATGGAATTTTAACATGGCTTTTTCTAGGCCTGGAAAATTTTTGGAAAAACAGAAAAAAACACAAAGTTTTGGGCTTCACGATATTGGAAAAATCTGACATTACGGTATTTTGTATTTCTGTGATATATATTGCGATGTGAATACAATTTGACCAGATGATTTAACAGGTTTATTTGGATTGATTGAGGGGATTTTGTAGGGAGTGAATCTCAAATAATATATAACTAATAAATTCCAAGTATACACTGTAAAAGAAATCTGTAATTTTACGGTTTATTTCCGGCAGCTGGGGCGAAAAATAACAGCCATTTAATTACAGCAATTTACTGTAAAATAACAGACGTTAAATTACAGAAATTAAAATTTAAGTAAACTTCTGTAATTTAATGTCCATTATTTACACAAAATGTTTGTAATTTAATGTCCATTATTTACACAAAATTTTTGTAATTTAATGTTTGTTATTTACAGTAAACTTCTGTAATTTAAGGGCCGTTATTTATAGTAAATTTCTGCAATTTAAGGGCCGTTATTTACAGTAAACTTCTGTAATTTAAGGGCCGTTATTTATAGTAAATTTCTGTAATTTAATGTCTGTTATTTACAGTAAATTTCTGTAATTTAATGTCAGTTATTTACAGTAAATTTCTGTAATTTAATGTCTGTTATTTACAGTAAATTTCTGTAATTTAATGTCAGTTATTTACAGTAAATTTCTGTAATTTAATGTCAGTTATTTACAGTAAATTTCTGTAATTTAATGTCAGTTATTTACAGTAAATTTCTGTAATTTAATGTCTGTTATTTACAGTAAATTTCTGTAATTTAAGGGCCGTTATTTACAGTAAACTTCTGTAATTTAAGGGCCGTTATTTACAGTAAATTTCTGTAATTTAAGGGCCGTTATTTACAGTGAATTTCTGTAATTTAATGTCAGTTATTTACAGTAAATTTCTGTAATTTAAGGGCCGTTATTTACAGTAAATTTCTGTAATTTAAGGGCCGTTATTTACAGTAAATTTCTGTAATTTAATGTCCGTTATTTACAGTAAATTTCTGTAATTTAAGGGCCGTTATTTACAGTAAATTTCTGTAATTTAATGTCCGTTGTTTACAGTAAACTTCTGTAATTTAATGTCCGTTATTTACAGTAAATTTCTGTAATTTAATGTCCGTTGTTTACAGTAAATTTCTGTAATTTAATGTCCGTTGTTTACAGTAAATTTCTGTAATTTAAGGGCCGTTATTTACAGTAAATTTTTGTAATTTAAGGGCCGTTATTTACAGTAAATTTTTGTAATTTAAGGGCTGTTATTTACAGTAAATTTCTCTAATTTCATTTTCATTATTTACAGTAAATTTCTGTAATTTAATGTTCGTTATTTACAGTAAATTTCTGTAATTTAATGTTCGTTATTTACAGTAAATTTCTGTAATTTAATGTCCGTTATTTACAGTAAATTTCTGTAATTTAATGTCCGTTGTTTACAGTAAATTTCTGTAATTTAATGTCTGTTGTTTAAAGTGAATTTCTGTAATTTAATGTCCGTTGTTTACAGTAAATTTCTGTAATTTAAGGGCCGTTATTTACAATAAATTTCTGCAATTTAAGGGCCGTTATTTACAGTAAACTTCTGTCATTTAAGGGCCGTTATTTACAGTAAATTTCTGTCATTTAAGGGCCGTTATTTACAGTAAATTTCTGTAATTTAATGTTCGTTATTTACAGTAAATTTCTGTCATTTAAGGGCCGTTATTTACAGTAAATTTCTGTAATTTAATGTTCGTTATTTACAGTAAATTTCTGTCATTTAAGGGCCGTTATTTACAGTAAATTTCTGTAATTTAATGTTCGTTATTTACAGTGAATTTCTGTCATTTAAGGGCCGTTATTTAAATAAACCGTAAAATTACGGATTTTTTTTTTACAGTGTAGATAAATAAAATATAGTAAAGATAAAAGTGAATTATAGTTTTCAGGTATTCACTATTCAGGAACAGATATTGAATAATCACCACTGCATAGTCTTCATTGTATATTATTTAATCTTTATTAAAGTTACAATAAATTTCTTGTGGCCGGATGTTTTAAAATGTGAAATATTCAAATGTTCACACAGTCACAGGCCTTAAATGGACAGTTTGCTCAAAGATTAAAATGTACTCACTATTTAGTAATTATTGGGTAAACTATCTCTTTAAAAATGCATGCAGATGATAAACTTTTACTCCATTATGAATAAACTCTATATTAAACTATAATCCCCAACATTGCATATCCTGCATATTGCGGATGCACATTGCGATATCAATGCTGAAACGATATATTGTGCAGCCCTAACTTGAATGTAGGTTATTTGTCTTTACTTCTTTTCTGTCCTTAGCCAAAAACTTGCTCTCACATTGTTAGTGCTGTGTAAGCATTATCCAAATCAATTTTACATAGATATAAAAACAAATTTAAACTAAATAGATTGTTGCGTGTTCTATGATATGCTGTAATAAATTTGAACGTCATTGTTTTTCTTATTATTTACCATGTATATGTAGACATTACATGAAACATTACGTCATGGAAATGCACTTAAAAGTTCTGGAAAAGTTTTGGAGAAGTATGGAGTGGAAATAATCTACGTTAAAATTTGGCAAAATTTTTGTTGTGGCTATACTATGCTAGCATCGTTTCATAAAATAACCAAGATACCTTAAAAAGAAACTAATAATAGTAACACAAAGAACAATTTCAAGCTACTTTTTTAAAGTATACAAGAGTCAACATCTAGTATGAAGCGTCCAGGCCCTTGCTTTGAATGACAACATCACATCTGTGAGCACTTGACACCGCTGGTCTCTCGCAGACATCATTAGGCTGCATTCCAGTCAAATATTTGATGCCCTTCACTCGCTAAATTCCCCACCTTCTCGTTGACTCAGACGAACATCATTCATTACACAAGTCTCAACTACTGGCAGAACATCTAAATGGGTTTCAATGGAATGCCCTAAACTCTTGAGCACTTGGAAACTACACTGTTGTGATGTTACAAGCGTATTGTATTCTGGGACATAAAGGTGTTTGAGTGTGCATATGAATCAAGGGGTTGAGAGTATGTCGGTAACACTTTATAACTACACACTGAATCATTTATTCAGCATTAGCATCTAGCGAATTCATTAAGCATTAACTCTACATTAATAAACGTTAGTAAGCAGTTTATAACTGCAGCTACAAATGCTGTATTCTTGACTTATAAGCACATTTATAATGTGCTTAATAATTGTACTTTCATACTTTGTGACTGGTTGATTTTTCATTACTAAATTAAGTATTGCATTATTTATAAATAGTTTGTATTTAAGAGTAGTTGGAGGTTTTTAAGATCATTCAGAATGAGTTAGTAAATGATTAATAAACTATTTAAATCAACGTTTATATATCGCATTATTCAGGCATATAGTGATGGTTACTATGTATGTTAATAAATGCTTTATTAAAGGTGCTGTATGTAAGTTTTTGACTCTTCTAAAGCATAAAAATACCATAATATGTGGGCAGATATTTAAGAAACATCCCAAGTGAACATACTTGTTTAACTGAAAAACAATGCTGAAGTCAGATATTCTGCTTTGAAAATGGTTTTTCCATGCCGGAACATCTGTCTTTGTTTAGATAAATTTAACCTGCACAATGCCAGTTTAGCCAATTATAATTCAGGTATAATTCGGGTTGCCTTGTTGGAAAACAGCGTATTTCATTCATTCAATCAGAAAGGCTCTGAAAGCATGCGTCCGTGACCGAAATGGACAGTATCAGACGTCGAAATGAGACCGATTCAATTCCACATGAGGTTATTAATTAGCAAATTATATAAATATTACGTACGTAAACATTAGGCGAGCAGGTTACATTGTAACCCCGTGTCCTAACAACACGCTTTGTGACGAGATACGCAGTGATGAGCAGTTTGGCTGTTTGCACCAGAAGAAACACGACAGAAATTTAAATACAGCCATTCAGAAGCACAGAATATGCACAAAACGATAAGGTTTATAATCTAATTAATACATGTTAACCCTCTTTAACATCATTAAAAACATGCTGAATCCCTCATGTGTTTAGTTGTAAAGTTCAATTTCAAACGGTTTATTGTATTTTAACAATACTATCTGCTGCTGCTTTCAGTATATGGCAATAAATGTCATGTAAAATGGCATTCAGACTCACATTGTTAGCATTTAGCACTGATTAAAGCACATGAGGTTTACCTGAGGTGATCACTGTCAGTTTTCTATTGTTCAGCTGTGAGAAATAGAAGTCGTTTCTAATATATCGATTCGAGGTGTTGGTTAGAACCAAAACTCCTTTTAACATGGAAAATATTCCCTCTATCGCATGTCGTTGCTTTTATTTAGAACACAGTTTAAATCACACGCTCCTCTACTCAATCTGGCAACCTGCACTTGCGTTTGTTTTGATCCAGGAGTGCAATACCTCAACCACTGGGTGTCAAACTTACATACTGCTCAACATGCAGTTTTGTGACGTAATCTAAAGTGAGGGCTGTTTATGCTTTATAAATCCCTTATAAATGACAATTAAAGGCTCAGTATCAAATGAACAATAGTCTTTAATCTTATCTAAAAAGTAAAATTACTGTAAAGTTTAAACATTGCTGAATAACAGGAGGGTCAAAATACGACAAAATTGGATAAAACAACAACAATATAATAATTTAACAATATAATAGGATGCTTAAAGGGCCATGAAACCCCCTGTCTCAGCAGGGTGTTGTCACACCTCTAGTTTGAAAAAAGTCAGGAAAGTTGGGCGTGTCCAGCTCTGGGAGTGTGGGAGTGTCGGGGGAGGGAAAGAGGGTAGGATTTGCATAGAAGGGCGTTTCCATTTGGGCACACGCTGATTTCACAGGCAAAACATACATAACACAAAATTTGATACAAAACACACATACGCTGATTTGATACCGCACGGTATCAAAAAATCCTCCGCATTTCTCTGTAACTTATGTACTCGGTAGGTAGCGTCAGAAAGCCGTGTGTGTATAGACTATCCTGTCACAAAATGCAATGAAAATCCTGCACGACGGGAATAGTTTGTGTTTACATGTTTACACTCGGAGAGCAGCATTAGCGGATCTTTCAGTCCATACTATAATATCGCAGTGATATTAACATACTGTAAACTTAGTAACTCAATCATTTTGACTATATGTCTTTAAAACTGAAAGAGCACTGCTGACCATCTGGGTTAAACAAAGGGCACTGCACTTCACACACACTTACCAAATCTGTAGACAGACAATCAAACTGGAGCTGTATCTTTTTATTAAAAGGAGACGAGCAGCAAATCCGGATTTCATCATTTCCAGATGCGAAAAGCTCTCGGGTAAAAAATGTTGCTTACAAACGCGTTTCTGTCGCGTGTACTGTAATCCACCCGTGAGTCCAGCAGCGCTCTCATAGAGGGAAAATTAAAACAAAACCTTCGTTGCAGCACAATAATAAACGCAACACGGACGACCCATGTCTTCAAATTCTTGTTCTTTCACTTGTTTTGGCAACACAACGTGGCGTCTCTCTGCCGTCTGAACAGTGTAAACTGGTAAACAGTCTCCGGAGCTATCATGCATATTAATGAAGTTTCACGCCATACACAATAGAGCGAGCTGATTGGTTTGAAGCACGTCTTTCTCATGAATTAATGCAGCACACTCAAATACGTCACTATGTCCTCGAAAAGACAGACAGCCACTCTCCAGGCTGAATTTACACCTAAGTATCTCATGGCCGTGACGCAGCTTCAAAAATTAGTTTCAAACCGGAAGAACGAATTTGCTCAAAATAACGCAAAAACAACCAATTTTCACTTTTTAGTGCAATATATGTGTCCTAATAGTGTTTATAGCAGCGTGGGACACAGATATGACTGTCAACAGCTCAAAAAATGTGTTTTGGTGTTTCGTGACCCTTTAAACTGCACAATACTTTTATTTTAGTTAAGGTTGCAAAGATTTATTTTTCATTTGACACAGTTTCATTTGTGTATCTTCAAATGAATAGAAATTAATAAAGTCGTTTATTTTCTTTTTTCCTGTTTAGAATTTAACTGAGTCTTTAATTGTCATTTATAAGGGATTTACAAAGCATCAATAGTCCTCACTTTATTAGGTCACAAAACTGGATGAAGTTGAGTTAATAAAGCATTTATTAACATGCAAATTAACTATTAGTATATGCCTGAATAATAAGAATTATAAATGTTAATTTATAAAATTTTAAAGTTTAATGCAACTTGACGCTGGTGAATGTTGTAGCAATTACATTGTGTAACCAACAGGTGGCGACAAACAACCATCAAATTTATGTCACTGAATAGATTTTCGAAAATGATCCACTTATAATGAAACATGAAGTTTTATGTGTGACTTGTTGAATCATTAACTAAAGATAAATATGATCTGTTGTACAAGATGTTAGATTTCTATATTTAGCATTATCAGCAACAGTAGCAAAGATCATTATTCGTATTGAATATTTTCCTTTTTTCCAGCTTGTTCTTTCTTGATTTTTATTTTTATTAAAATTACAGGTTCTAAGTTTTTTGCTGATCCGAAAAATGGTCCGTGACTCAAAAACTGTAGTGTGATCCGAACCGTGAGATTTGTGATCCGTTCCACCACTGCTAAGTAGTAAGAATTGTAGGTTGATCTCTAATTTTGATCTCCATCTGTGAGTTCATGCTATGAAACAGTGCTTTTCAAAAATCTTGAATCCTACTGATGCTAACCACTAGAGGATGCTGTTTTGTGAATTTTTTATAGTCATATTCTGACATTTATATCCTGGCAACTCTAGTGGGTGAATTTATTCCTGAGACATTTATTCATCTTAACACATTCCAGCATTCAAAATACAAAATAATTTAAGCCATGAATATGCCCACATCATACCATTCACTTAAAAAAAAAAGAAATAAATTAACAAGTCAAATAAACAGTTGCACCATATAGGGTTATATAAATATTTAAATATACTTAAAGATAAAATAACACCATTTCCTCATATTTTGCTTTTAAAAATAATTTCTACCAAATCAAAACCAAACAGAGAGGATTGTGAAGTAAATCTGTAATCCCAGTACTGACGCAACAGACTGAACTGTTAAAGGACCACTGGAGACTGTGGTAAAGATTCAAGTATTTCACACAGTATTCATATGGACAGCACAAACTGAAGACTTTTATAAAGCAGGCAAATAGATTTCAAAATACCCGAAAGAATCAGCACAACACAAACTGACTACAGAACCAAAACACAGAAGAACAATCAGATAATCCATCACAAAAAGTCTGATTATTCTTAAAACCACCGTTAACCGTCCTGCTATGCACTATGAAATCAATCCAATTTTATTAAAAGGCGATCTGAAAAGGGACCTTCTATGCAAAAATCACTTTTATAAGAGGTTTAATCACACTTGTGTGAATATAACCAGCTTCAAATAGTCAAAATGTATTAATTTTACTTTTTATAATCACACTTGATAAACACTGTCTGCAGAAACACTTTGACATTTTCACTTTGTACATGTCATCAGAGGGGGAAAGCCCCGCCCATTAGTGACGATCTCTCCCTCATTAGCATAGGATGTTAGTCGTGTTTTTGAATCTGCCACTAAGCTGATTTATTGGCATTTGTAGCTCCGCCCTCTTTTGAAAAGAGCACAATCTCATTTGAATTTAAAGCGACAGTCACCAAAATGGCCCAGTTAGGATCAAATCCTATAAGGGGCTTAAGTTTCAAAGAGTTATAAAACCTTATTTGTGGGGTGTTTTTAGGTGAAACTTCACAAACACACTCAATCAGAGACTTAATTTACATCTTGTAAAAAGTATAATAGGTCCCCTTCAATAATAGGTCCCCTTCAAGGGTGGAATTATACCTGTACAAATTAACAGTCTATTACAAAACAATGTAAAGCAAAAGCTCAATTCATCAATGTACATTATGTAAATAACCGAATACAATATCATAAAAAGCAAAACCACAATAAAACATCACCTTTTTTTGACACCTGGCATCAGCATGCATTTTTGGTGATCCGTGGTCAGAAGACAATCATTACTATTTACACCTTATTATATATTAGCATCCATTCAGATGTGGCTCTGTTATTGAGAACATTACCTCTTAGATAAACATTCTCCATCTAAAAACAGTTCAATCACCACAAAATGCAGTGTGGGCCATAAACCCCGCCCTCTCTGTGTAAACCAATGGGATGTGAGCCAAACTAAAGCATCAAATTACACTTCAAATATATGTTTTTTGTCCCAAATAAATGGTTTCCCTTATTTTAGCTGATTTTCATCATGCTGATTTATGTTTGCTTTTAGCTATGCATAATCATTTAAAACATGAATTTATTTATTTTTTCTCATGGTCTGTGCTCTATATCAGTAGTCCTCACGTGGTACCGGTCTGTGGATAAATTGGTACCAGGCTACACAAGAAATTCTTTTTTTTTTTTTTTAAGATTTGTTTTTGGTCTTTATTAGATAGCACAGTATTTAGACAGGAAGCGAAGTTGGAGAGAGAGAGGGGGGTAGGGTAGGGAAATGTCCTCGAGCCGGGATTCGAACTCGGGACACCCTGACGTGCTATTGCACCATAAGGTGGCGCGCTATCCACTAGGTTATTGCGCCGACCACACAAGAAATTCTTAATTATTTCCGTTTTATTTATTATCTGAGTCTGATCTTTTATTTTGAAAAATCTTTTATTTTGAAAAATGACTGTATTCTTTCGGTTACATCTTTGTCACTTGAGGTCACTTTAGGGGCCGTTCACATATCACGTCTTTTCTAGAGTTCACGCAAGTTCGTTTTTTCCAATGGAGGTGTGTGGCTGGTGATGTGCTCACGCCTTCCAGACGCACCTAGTTGAATAATTGCCGCGAGCACACCGCAAGTCACGTGACAAGAACAGACCAATCAGCTTCAGCTTGCATGGACTATATACATTCCCGCCACCCTGGTCCGCGATAAAATTGTCAAGCGCTGACTGGGCTGCGGTGATAAAAATGTTGGGGAGCACTGCTCCATATCTCTTTCACAGAAGCGCTCCATTTTACAGATGAGTACTACTGAATTAACAAGCCCATGCTACAAGGCTTACAAATGAGTGGGACAGCAAGTAAACGAAAAAAGTGTGTATGGAAAATACTATTTTAAACATAATCCACGTGTTTTGATACAATGCAAAGATATTTCAGCCAGATCTCATAAGGAAACGAAACTATTTTACGTTTCGTCAGTATAGCGGCTAAAGGCCGGCTCACACTGTGAGATTTTTTATAATCCTGAACGATTGTAGCACGTCAGACTGCACGAACATGGCTCTCATGTCACACTGTATGATCTTAGCCGTCATAATGTCAGACTGAACGACAATGAAGATGCACCAAACACGGAAGAAAACGCACCCACGACAATTTCACTATCCCGCGTTCTGAAATGATTCCTCACAGCAAATGTAAACAAACTGTAGAGGCAATTTTGCACACGGCATGTCTCAATAATAAAACCAGGACGAAAAAAACAGTTTAGACATTTCCCTGCGGTCATTTGAATTGTCGCATGGATCGTGTCATCAAATTCGGAGCTCCTATTGGTTCTTGGATTGACGCTCATCGCAGCTGTTGTCACACTGCAGGAAAGTGTTTGAAATCTTCTGACATTGCCAGAACTTCATCGGAGAGAACATCTTATCGCAACAAGCACAAAGCGGCTGTCTGTAAACATGTCAAACCAACTATCAAAGATTACAGATTTTAGCCCAGGATTTCAGGAATCTTTTAGGATCTCCCAAATTTGTCTCAGATGACAAAACGCAGCTGAAATCTCCCAATATGAGCAGGACTTAATTCGATCGAATTTGGTCTTACCAAAATGTTATGATTTTAAAAAGTAGGCGTAGCACCAAACCCCACTCCTACACCAAACTATCATTAGGAGATGAGCAAACTGTACTAAAATATACGAATGAGATCGTACAAATTCATAGTAACTCAAAAAGTTATGAATTGGCGAGAGATAGCTATAGATACGAATATTCACAGCATAGATTTTCGCAGCAAAACGCATAACACCAAGTGTAAACTGGGCTAACTGGGCTAACTGGGCTAACTTCGTTTACCGGTGTATGCCTGGTGTGGTGTTTTTACTTTGAGTTTTTGTCAATAAGGTTCCAAGTAGACAGAGCTTCTAGATGAAGTCGTAAACACATTTGATCTGATTCCTTTCATCGGTGCTGATTACACCTGGTCACTTCATGTTTTGTTTTTTTTTCGGATTAGGGAGATAGTCTAGCTTATTATACAAACAAAAAATAAAAATGATAAAAATGCAGAACACTTAGCAAACTAACATGGCTGAGACAACTCTGAAATTTTACTTTGCTGTTGCTTGCTACTAGATCGTCACTGGCAATACTTTTAGTTGACTTTTTAGCAAGACACTCCTCATATCACCTCAAAGCCTGTGGTGCTTTTTTATGTGCTGGCTGTTGTATTTCCTCGTGGTGTGGCAACAATTCTATCACAGCTCATACAAAATTAAATAAATACATATATATTTCATATCGCAGCTTCTTGTGATTAGCCAATCACAACGTTTCAAATCGCGATTCGATTAATCGCACAGCTCTAGTCTAAAGGCAACTGGTTGTCGAAACTACACATGTAAAGTTTACTCCGCCCAAAATGTAAAAAACAAAATTAATACAAAATGATAAAATCAATTTAAAATTGTGAGAGTGTGTTATGGGCTTTATGACAGATATAACAGTGCAAATGTAATATGCAAAAGCAACACCACAGATGACAGTTTGAATGCTTGCTTTGTTTTATGACCCGTTTCCACTGACGCCCCATTCACATGGGGCTTCAACGTCAACGCTTGACAGAGGGCGTGTCTGAAGTTGAAATTAGTCAGCATTAGGCCACTGACTGAGCTGGTGTATTACAGCGATCTGATTGGCTGACGCTTCCATCGGCGCTTGAAAAGTTGAGCAAGTCCCAACTTCTGCAGCGAGCAATGCCTCTGAAGCGGCGCCCACGGATCCACAATGCAGTTCGGCAATGCCTGACGTCACCCATTCAAAGTGAATAGGAAGCGTTGAAGCTGACGCCCCGCGTGAATGGGGCGTGAGTGGTACGGTTCGGTTCGGTATGCTTTTATGACCGTTTCCACTGTCAAAAGGTACCTAAAAGCGAACCGTACCACACCACTTTTGGGGCACCCTTTGGAACGGGTACCAAGCATGGCAAAATGGTACCAAAAGGAGAAGCTAAACGCGGAGCTGAACGCTATTGGTTTACAGAGAAACGTCACTCGTGCATACACAAGTAGACGAATGACAACAAAGAATCCGCCATTTTTAAATACACAGCCGAGACTTTACATCATAATACTATATGCATATAATAACAAGCCATGGTCGACCCGAGCTCAGACAAATCTTGTCATCGTCTTGAAGCCAAGAAGATCAAAATCTGCCGTGTACTGTTTTTGTTTTACGAAGCCGTCTAAAAATGCGAGCGGTTTCACTTTCTCCAGGGAGCTCGCGATCGCTCGTGTGCGCGTCTCTATTTGAAATAACAAACTTCTTGAGCTGATGATAATAACGTGCACGTAACTATTGAAGTGCTTCTGCCACTCGATCCTTTCATAAACAGACAAACACAAGAGTGACGCGCAAAAAAACAAAGGAGAAGCGCATGATTGAGCGAATGATTCTTTCAGCAACCTAAAACATGAACAAACTCCCATGCTATTATCATCGCCTTTTGGGAATATTATGAACTCGGGAACGACGGAATTACTCTCTAACAGAGGTTACATGCGCTGGTGAAGATTAAAGATACAGATGAGTGGTTTGCACTGACTGGGCTATATGTTGCGTGTTGTTTTTATACCCAAATAAGGACTAAATGTATGCTGTGTGTAGTTATTCTGTAATTGGTAGCATATCGGAGACTGTAAGGGTCTGTATGTGTTCATATATATTCATTTATATATTTATTTTATATAATCCCAGACGTTACAGTAGGCTATTTCGCACTATCATTGATCTGCAGTTATAATCAAATCATGTTCATATAAAAGTTAGTAACGAACATTTATACACAAGTATTTATGTGTATAAAGCATCTGTTTTGTGAGAAGTGCTTCTTATATGACATGTGAACGACCCGTACAGCTTTACTGTAGACATTTCCTCGAGCGAGAATGACGTTGACTGAAACTTTCTGTCGTACACCTCGTACACCACCCTTGGTACCCTTTAGGCAGTGGAATCGCAAGCCTGATAAAGGTGACCTGTACCGACCCGTACCATACCGTACCACTCAGTGGAAACGGGCCATTATTTATTTCTTCAGTTTCTTTTTTTATACCTAATTTTTGGTTGATTTTTTTTAGGAACAAGTGAAAACAAAACAAACAAAATATATACACACACACACATATATACGCTCTTTTCGTGCCACACATAAATATGCAGATGTTTTTAGATTTTTTCCGTTTTATTCTATAACTAGTGTCTAAATATTAGAAAGTATGTTATACACAAATTAATGTAAACCCTTTACAGCTGTCTTGCGCAAAAAAAGCCTGCCTTGTGCGTTTGTAACCTAAATATTAAATCATTTGTATGTTGAAAAAGATATGTAGCATACGTTTCTGTGAAAAAAAACAATAATAATACAACATAAATAAAATGCATTGTATCTGACACTTTAGTCGATCTAACCTAGTTAAATTTGCCAATAGTGCAGGATTTAAAAATCGAATTTATATTCATTTAGCGCAGACGCATTTATGTAGCCAAATGTAAACTGAACCATTTTTACAAACCAGACAAACCTTTCTGATCAGAGAAAATGCATGATCAGGTGTAAACAGACACCTTGTGCACACACTCAAGTCAGCCACAAACGACCACATCACATTTACTGAACTAAATTTGAACAATTATGTGATGTTTACGCAAATTAGCCAGACAGGGTTTAAACGGCTATCTAAAATTGTAAGTTTTCTATTTAAAGACGTCAGTTTTTCTCTCTTTTACTAGTGACCTGATCAAAACACATCCTAATACCAGGTGTAAGCAAGGTCATGTAAATTATCCTGGTTTAACAATATCAGTTAACAATATTTATACCTTAAATAATTTCAAAAGACCTCAATGTTTTTAACAGTCTTAAATCAGCATTATAAAACTAGCATAGTGTTGTTTAAATCGGGTGCTACTATATTGGAATTCATTTATTTCACTGTAAATAAAAGAAAACACAAACCATAAAGTAGGATTTCCGTGTCAACAGACTTATATGTGTCTTCTTTCCCATATTTTAAAATAGCACGCCTCTGATTTCTGAAAAATAACAGTGCTTACAGGAGTGAGCTATAAATGTGTGAGGATTGTTACATGGTGGTTTCACTGTTGCGGCGTTTGAGAGAGTCGTTCTCCTGACAGATCAGCTGGTACGGCTTCTCGTTTTCCTCGATCACAGAGTTGCTGATTTCTACATCTTGGCTCTGAAGTTCCTGCCGCGACAGATGCTCAACAATCCCGGCGCCAAACGAATCTCCTAGCACGTTGGTGGTGGTCCTGAGTCGATCCCTGGAGAACCACATGAAAATATTTAGGTCAAACCCCTTTTACACATTATTAACACCTCAACAACACCGCAATGCTGGAGTGTGGCAGATGGTTTCTGAGGTGCAGCTTAAGTGTTGAGTGGAGTGTTTTAACATGTTACTATAGAGTTTCTAGGGTGTATCCAAAGTGTTATAAGTGTTGAGATCTAGTTAGATGCACAAGATGGTGATGGGAATGTAGGCATGTCGACTTCTGCTCTACCCTTCATCTATTCAGACATTCACATATTCCTGAAGGAGAAATTTTTAAACTAAACTTTGCTTGGATAAAATTCATGTTTTTAAAAGGAGAAACGACAGAGAATACCCTTGTTTAATTTTACATTGATATGTAAAGATTAACTTTTAGAGATTCTGTTCTTGTTTCTCCCAAAATGCATGCGCAAGCTGCGTGGCTCCAATGAAAATAACTTGCGTGTGCAAAAGACGCACTATGTGAACGGCCCTTAGCTAATAGCCTCAGCCAGAGTTAATCCAGTGTGCGGGAGTATTAGGGCGTACTCTCACTAGTTACGGTTGCCTTGAACCGTGCCGAAGCGCAGTTGTCCCACTCCCCTCTCCTCCGATGGCCCGCACTCACACTGCATCTTTACCTTCTTAACCCGAAGCATGCTTATGTCATCAATGATGCAACTGTTCAGTCTAACAGGAAGAGAAGCGCTCTCACTCAGCACAGTGGACATTGCTTTAGTTATATCTTTTTAGTCATTTGGGATGCAGTGACACACACAGTCAAATATTTTGACGTGCAGTGAAGGGTTTGCGTCTTTAATGTTCATTGAAAAGTAACAATGATTAATAAATCCAAATGAAACAGTCACTTAAAACTGACGTTGTGTCTTCAGTTTCGTGCTCAGACGCGCTTTGCACTCACACTGCAAGTGTACCACGCCAAAGCCCAACCGAACCACGTTCGGGCACACCTCTTCCAATCGGGCCAGGGCCGGCCAACTGAACCGCGCCTGGGCCAGATTCAGAGCACTCACACTTAGGGATGGGTATTGTTAAGGTTTTAACGGTATTACTACTTTTATAAATACCACTTATGAGGGGTGCGTTTCCCAAACAACGACGTAACTCGCGGCTGAACTATCATAGTACTATGCATCGTTTTGGAAAAGAACAATGTAGTGACGAGTGTTTCCCAAAACCCCTAGTTTCTCTGTCGCAGATCCATCATTTGAACCACGTTAGTTATAATGTAAAACGCCCAAAAAACGCGGTGGAGTAACAACTTCTTTAGAGAAGAACCTCATAATTTCTTTGTACAAATTATATTGTTTTACACGCACATGCATTTAAAATAAATAAAGTAAAGTAAATAAAGTAAACGTTAATAAAACACAAAAGTTTACAGTGAGGTTGGGTTTAGGGTTGGGGTAGTAGACGTTAATAAAACACAACAGGTTACAGTGAGGTTGGGTTTAGGGTTAGTGTAGGTGTAGACGTTAATAAAACACAACAGGTTAGTGAGGTTGGGTTTAGGGTTGGTGTAGTAGACGTTAATAAAACACAACAGGTTACTGTGAGGTTGGGTTTAGGGTTGGTGTAGTAGACGTTAATAAAACACAACAGGTTACAGTTAGGCTGGGTTTAGGGTTGGTGTAGTAGACGTTAATAAAACACAACAGGTTACAGTGAGGTTGGGTTTAGGGTTTGGGGTAGATGTAGACATTAATAAAACACAACAGGTTACAGTGAGGTTGGGTTTAGGGTTTGGGGTAGATGTAGACATTAATAAAACACAACAGGTTACAGTGAGGTTGGGTTTAAGGTTAGTGTAGTAGACGTTATTAAAACACAAGAGGTTATTAGTTTTGATAAAAACATGCACTCGTTTTCCATATTAATTGAAATATATGTAAATGGCACATTGACACTGTGTTTGCTTTACTAATATTATTGAGAATATTCCATAGTCTATTCTAAAACATAAAATCACTTACAAAAGCTAACACTATTCTAATATCATATATAAATCATATAAATAAATAAATAAATAAATAAATAAAATAAATAAATAAATAAATAATGAGGCTATTTATTAAGAAATTTAATTTAATATTCATAATTTATTAGAAAATGAAAAAAGTCCTATTTTAATAATAATATTAATGATGATGATGATGATGATGATGATGATGATGATGATGATGATGATTAAGTAGGATATTGTTTATTTATTTTTTGAATAATCTGCTTTTACAATTTGATCACGTGCAAACCACTGCAGATATGCTCTAACCAGCAGGCCCATGTCATATACAGTACAGATACTTAATAAATAAGCTACTATAAATTAAAAGCATTAACGTATGCTATGTTTTTTGTTTTCACAAGCTTTGGAGACGTAACATAAACTCCGCTTTTAAAAAATAGTCACCTATAGCTTTCGTCATGAGGCTGTGTTCAAAATGACATCAATGTTTTCAAAGTCCACTGTGAAGGGAGCGCAATTGTAAACATGAATATCGCTAAAACTGAACTGTAAAAATACTTTGAAAGCAAATTACACCTAAGAGAGATGACCTTAATGCTTTTTTTTATTTTTTAATAATTCCAACTTTGAATGTTAGAATGTTCTAAATGAATAGGGCATAGGGGGGATAAGTGGGAATAGAGCACAGCCAGGAACTATGCTTTTAACTACAGCTCCAAACGTGTAGTTTCAAGTGCTCGACTTTGCGATGCAGTTTGCGAATGTTCGTTGGAGCGATGTGTAAGGAATCAGCTTACAAGTTCAAAAAAAATCTCTATATATTATATTATATATATTTAAGCTATTAGTTACTAATTAATTAATTAGTTAAAGTTATTTGTAATTAATAAAGTAATGGTAAATAATAGGGGCGACGCAGTGGTGCAGTAGGTAATGCTGTCACCTCACAGCAAGAAGGTCGCTGGTTCGAGCCTCGGCTGGGTCAGTTGGCATTTCTGTGTGGAGTTTGCATGTTCTCCCTGCGTTCGCGTGGGTTTCCTCCGGGTGCTCCGGTTTCCCCCACAGTCTAAAGACATGCGGTACAGGTGAATTGGGTAGACTAAATTGTCCGTAGTGTATGAGTGTGAATGAGTGTGTGTGGATGTTTCCCAGAAATGGGTTTCGGCTGGAAGGGCATCCGCTGCGTAAAAACGTGCTGGATAAGTTGGCGGTTCATTCCGCTGTGGCGACCCCAGATTAATAAAGGGACTAAGCCAAAAAGAAAATGAATGAATGGTAAATAATAATACCTTAACTTTTGTAAATTTGATTGTAATGCAATAATGTGCACCTTTTATAAAGCTGCTTTGAAACAATAACTACTGTGAAAAGCGCTATACAAATAAACTAGAATTGAATTGAATATTGGAGCTAATCATTTTAAGAAAAACACTTAAAGTAAGTTCAGTTTCGGTTCATTAACTGAAGAGAAATATTCAGTGTTTTAAATTCATTGTTCAGTATTATAGGGCCACAATATGAAAGCAGGATGTTTGAACATTGCTAACACTCCTTTAGATTAGCAGTCTGCATAATGTATCAATAACCTTTGAGAGAGTGCTCAACGTGACATTTGAGAGAGACTCACAGGAACCAGTCCACTGCGATGATCAGGGTAATGTCCTCTGTGGGCAGTCCCACCGATGTCAATACTATCACCATAGTAACCAGCCCAGCCTGAGGGATGCCTGCTGCTCCGATGCTAGCGGCGGTTGCTGTAATGCTGCAGGAAACATGGGGGCTTTTTCATTTTTATGCTGAATAAGTTACAGGATACAGTTGAAGTCAGAATTATAAGCACTCCTGAATATATATTTCCCCCCCTAATTTCTGTTTAACAGAAATAAGATTTTTTTTTCAACACATTTCGTCACCTTGGAATTATACGGTTCTATCTGCGTTCTGATTGATTTTGACATATTGAGCTTTAAAGTTTTTGCATTCCATATAGCAAACAGTATGTGTGTAACATTTGTTTTTTAAAGTGCGCCTAGGTTACCTCTTTTTCCAGATTTAATATAAGTCTTTTGTGTCCTCAGAATGTGTCTGTAAAGTTTCAGCTGAAAACACCCATCAGATTATTTATTATAGCTTTCACTAGTTTGTATTTTATAGCGCTCAACAGCTTTTTGCTGTTTTTGTGTACGGGGCCTTTAAGGCTAGTCCTCCCCGCCCACCGTTCCCACGTGCCTGTTAGCGTGCCTCAGTCTCCGCCCTCGGCTGCCTCAGACAACTGACAGACATAAAGGAAGCAGATCTCACGTAACGTTTGTGAGAAAAACTACAGTAAGAACTTTACCAATGAGTATTTAATGCATTTGTTGTGGAGCTGCAACGATAAGTCACACACAATGTCGTTACAAAGTTTAAGCACACACACAGACACACACACACACACAGACAGCGCGCGCGTTTAGCTTTGCACTGTCTTTGCACGCAAATGTGACAGAATACAGGTTAATATCCACTGCTGTATGGATATCTGTTATGTTAATGTACAAAATAAACCTGATTTAATGTCCACAAACCAGGATTGAAGCGTCTTGTATAATTGTACTGACACGCGGCTGTGTTGATGAAGTAAATCTGAAGTAAATCGCTGTAATTCATTACAAACATGCACTGTTTTAAAACATTTTAAACTTGTAAAACTCACTCTTGATCACATTTGATGATGATTGAGGATCCTAGCAAACTGAACAGACCTTTTATTTCTGGTTGCTTTGCGCACTGTCTTGTTGATATGATTATAAACGTTACTACGGAGACATGTTAATACGCAGCTGTCAATCAATTCGGTGGGTGGGCGGACCGCACTCCTACGTCACGTTGCGGTCGGTCTCAAAACCGCTCCAATTGGTCCACCGTTTTTATGTTGTTAAATTTTTAAAAAAAAAGGACTGGGTGTGTTTATATCACCCCAATATGACGGTCTACACACTATACCTACACATATGTCTGTCCAAACAGCTTGAAAAGTAGATTTTTCACCATAGGTACCCTTTAAATAAAAAGTCTTAAAATGTAAACAACTTTTAAAAACATCCCATAATGTAAATAAGTTGTCATATAATAAAAATATGTCAATAACTCAATTTTGACAAAATTGTCAGATAGGACCTTATAATTCTAAAGGTGACGATTTGTAAACATAATAGTTTTAATAACTCATTTCTAATAACTGATTTATTTTATCTTTCCCATGATGGTATACTATTTTATTACAACTCAACATCAGAAAAAGTTGGGACAGTATGGAAAATGCAAATAAAAAATAAAGTAGTGATTTCTAAATTTACTTTGACTTGTATTTCATTGCAGACAATACCACAAACATTATTTAAGGAGTCCCTATTATGGGTTTTTGAAAATGACCTTCCATGCAGTGTGTAACACAGCTCTAGGTGAAGTGAAATATCCTGCTAAGGTTTAAAATTAAAAGTGTGCCGTGTTTAAAACTATTGATTCATCTATAAAAGAGTCGACTCAGAGTGGTTCAAATGAATTGTCGGGTTAACGAGTCTTTAGCCGAGTCGGTGTGATCTCAAAACAGAACTCAAGCCACGCCCATTTGTTGCGCGCGCAGACCAGGGAGAATTGAAACCCCCGGCTCCGCCCATAAACACTGTAGAAAGAAAAAGAAGACAAACCCCGTAGCAGATCCTGGTTGGATCATGTCGCGAAGACGCTGTGCTCTGAAGTGTAAGGGAAAGTTAGTGTTATATTCCCTACCCAAACATGAGGCTGTGAAGAGTCAGTGGTTGAAGTTTATTTTTGCAAAAACACCTCAGCATTATAACCCCAGCCTTGTGCTGTTTCTGTCATTTTTCTGACAAGTGCTACAGCAATCTACATGCTTATCAGCCATTTCTTAAAGAAAGAATCAAAAAAGACTATTGATGTATGGACTTTGTCAGAGCTTGACAGGAACTTTACAGTACACAGTTCATGGATCAGTTTGTTCCTCCATTTTACAATTGTAAGTAAGTGTGATTAAAATGGCTGCCTCCTTGTTTTCTTTAGCTTGCAAATGATGTATTTAATTGTGTTTTGTTACTTGTAACCAATCCACGCGGCTTGTACGTTATCATATCGCGTCTAAAGCCACGTTGAAAACGTGACGCGTGCTGCTTTGTTTACGGATTTAAATGTGAGCTCACAATCCACTCCCATTTGTCGTTGCTATGGCCACCGTCAGCTGTTCCTACACACATGCGGCGGTCAAGTTTCAAAATAGTTCAGCTTTTGCCACTGTGTGAATTAATAGTGGATGTGTGTCAGGGTAAAGAGTAGAGTAATATGCTGGTGTTAAACTGCATTGCTTTAATGCACTCCTGCATGTTTTTTGACCTTGCATGCATATCAGCCTCTTGTTGGAGACCCCAAAACCAAAATATGACCTTTTTTAATGCATAATAAGGGCTCTTTAACGTGTTCCTCATGATTTTTATTTTTTGAATAAACACGTATTACAATTTTGGTTCTTGCAAGACATTTCAAAAAAAGTTGGAACAGTAAAGCATTTACCACTTTGTAATGTTGCCATTCCTTTACATAAAACCTAAAACACATTTAGAGACTGAAGACACCAAGTGATGAAATGTTTCAGGTTTAATTTTGTCCCATTCTTTCTGCAAACAAGTCTTAAGGTGAGAAACAGTACGGGGTCTTCGTTGTCACACTTTGCTTTGCTTTACTTCAAAATGCGCCACACATTCTCTATTGGACACAGGTCAGGACTGCAGACAGGCCAATCAAGAACCTGTATCCGCTTCCTCCACTGCCAGAAAATCAACCGGCAACATCCTGCTCTCCCTTGTGAAGCCAATACGGAAGTAACTGAAACTGCAATTCATCGACTCGCCTTTTGGGGCTGGCTCCAGGAACAGATATTCACTGACTGCAATGCTAAATTGGCCAATTTTACAGCTGATAAAAACCTGTTTACAGCCTGGTACAAAAGATGCATATAGCTAATATTACCCTTCATGACAACTGTAACAACTGATTCCGTTTCATTAAGTTATATTAAGTCTGCATAATTAGGGGGGGGGGGCACTTGGTCTCACTGCTCGCTGTCTCGTCACCTCAGCTGATTAGCTGCTGAACTCGGCATATACATCATATTTTTGTTTTGTTTAATGTGGCTTTTACACAGTCAACTGCCTTTTGGAATTATTTCCTACAATTATCAGATACCAGAGCATGCTGTGTACACTTAATTGTGCTCACAAAACATTCACATGGCCTCCATTTCCCAGGTGAGTGAAATTATATACTTATATTGATTCATTCATTTTCTTTTCGGCTTAGTCCCTTTATTAATCTGGAGTCGCCACAACAATTTTCCTTAGAACTCTAATGCACTCCAGAATCTGTCAGATTGATTAGCTGTAGGCTCTAGAACAGTTGTCTGAAACGTTGTTTATGCCTGGACTTCATAGCCTTTCATTTACTAACACAGACTATATTTGAAGTATTTGGAAGTAAATTGCGTTTTTGTCTTGTAGGAAAATGTCATAAGAACAATGCTTTTTTTAAAAGACTAAACACTTTATTGATATAATATACAACCAAGCACATGTGGTCAGAAAACAAACGAGTCGCAGGTAATGAAGTATTAAGCGTTTCTCCCAAAGAAAAGCCCATCTAAGCAAAATGCTAGCAGGCATCTGTAGCTCCGCTCACGCTCCGCCTCTTTGCCATTTTTTGGTAACCCCCAGTCGGTGCGACGGCGCGCAAACAAAATGTTGACTGTTGGCCACGCCTACTTGTAGCTTCGTTTGTGCTTTTCAGAAACCTATGGGTGACGTCACGGATACTACGTCCATATTTTTTACAGTCTGTGCAGAAAATTCACAGGAGGGCTAATAATTGTGACTTCAACTGTATATTGTTTGCAATTATGAGAATTTGTCTTTGCTAAAATGATGAAAAACAATGCTGCGGTGTAGTAGCTACTAAACTAACCTGATGGTGAGGATCTGGCCAAAGTTCAGATCCATGTCGTTGACCTGAGCAATGAAAATGGCGGCCACTGCTTCGTATAAAGCTGTACCGTCCATGTTGATTGTGGCTCCGACCGGAAGCACAAATCGTGTCACTCTCTTGTCCACATGGTTGTTTTCTTCAAGACAGCGGAAAGTGATGGGCAGGGTGGCAGAGCTGAGGAAGACATGCAAATACTAACACCATAGTATCGTACGGTTTGAACAAAAGGCGAATGACCAATAAATAAATGTTTTTCGAAGACTGCGATAATGCATTTGTACATTTAATTTTCAATATTATAATTTAAAGTACACATGAAATCAACACTAACCATTTGATTTTGTTAGCTCACATTGCTAGTTTTGTGGTGAACAATTAATCTGTGCATGTCATTAAGAAAAAAATAGTTTGCCCTTGTAATCATAATTCAAAGGTTACATCTGTCTGAGATATTGGGCGTGGCTAACATACTTAATCATGCTGCTGCAACTGTCAGCTTTGACAACAAACCGAAATGGTGAGCAAAAGGAGTCTGTTAGGTTGTAATGACTCTCCCGAAACCCGTTTCCTAATCTTTCTGAATGAAATGCCTACTTTACTTCATCTCGCAGTAGAAAAAAACAAGCCACGCCAACTTTTTGCTCATTTAATGGTCCGTTTCTCTAGGAACTGCATATCACAATATGAAAAAAACAGTCGCAGCTTCCAGTTCATGTGGACTTTAAAACAATATATATATATATATATTTAATAGTGGTGGGCCGTTATCGGTGCTGCGTTAACGCAAAGACTCTTATCGAGCTATAAAAAAAATATCGCTGTTAATCTATTCTCAAAGTTGGGTTGGAAGCTGGGTCTATTCTACGCAAGCTATGAAGACTTTCACCATGATACTTTAGCGTGGATGTATACCTGGCCGAATTGCACTGTAGGTGGCGAGAACGAGTCTTCGAACCTGTGTGTATTCCTACTGTGAAATTACCACATCAAACGTGACGTGCTAACATGGATGCAGTTCACTAGAGTGAATCTGATTAATGTTAGCTCCACATCTAAATATCAGGCACCTGTAGAGTTTATGCGTTCGAGTAAAACATATACAAATAAAATGGAGCGGGTGCTTTTTAAAATGTATGACGGTGAATGAAAGACAAACCGGTGAGCCATCTGACAAAAAAGTGCCCGTCTGAATCAAATCAGCAGGATACCCTTCTGGATCTTTCACTTACTTCGAAGACACTACTGACTACGCTTACATGGACATCAGTAATCTAGTTATTTGCCTTAATAGACAATAATATAATGCGAAAAAGTCCTACATGACGATGATAGTTTGACTAGAAATAGTTTGAATGTAATAGTCTTTGCAAAAATACCTCAGCATTATAGCCCCAGCCTTGTGCTGTGTTCACGTCATTTTTCTGACAAGTGCTACAGCAATCTATATGCTTACAACGGGGAATTTGTCGGCCGTTTGTTAAAAGAAGGATCAGAAAAGACTATTGATGTATGGGACTTTGTCAGAGCTTGACAGGAACTTTGCAGTACACCGTTCATGGACCAGTTTCTTCCATGAAGTGTAACGTAAGCAACTTAAGTGCGAATAAAATGGTTGCCTCCTTGTTTTCTCTAGCTTGCAAATTATTTTTTGTTACTTGTAATCGCTCTACACGGCTTGTACTGTATCTGGTTCTCTCTTTATATTCCCATATCGCATCTAAAACCATGTTGAAAACGCGACGCATGCCGCTTTGTTTACGAATTTAAACGCGTAGTGAGCTCGTGATCTACTGCCGTTTGTCGTTGCTATGGCCACTGTCAGCTGTTCCCACATACATGCGGCGGTCAAGCTTCAAAATAGTTTAGCTTTTGCCACTGTGTGGATTAATATTGAATGTGTGTAGCTGTTTTTACTTATGGTTAAGAATAGACCGATATGCTGGTGTTAAACAGCACTACTTTAATGCACTCCTGCACTGGGCTCACACATACTCTCTGCACTCTGACTACTTCAAAATTGTTGATAAGCCGTGATGGGAATGGGTCTCACGATGAATGCAGTCGACCAATCACAACAGACTGCGTCATCGGACCAATCAGCGCAGATTAGCATCGCGCTAAGGAGGGGTTTGGGAACAAATGAATCACTGAACGAATCATATGGGAGTCGCTGGTAATTAGGTAAAAGTAAATGCATATTATAAGCAACACAGGCTCATTCTGAAAACGTAGTCCCGTGGACGTTTCTGGAGACCGCAAATTATGTAGCAGGATGTACGTATGGCTGCATTTCATTTTTTAGGCGAACGCTACGGAACGTTATGACGCCGTTCCTTTTGGCGCTTACCGGCTGACCGCTTACCTCCGTGTGGAGGCCTTTCCCATCGCAACCAGTTTGTCCCGTTAGCTCGTCCTGTACGTCGGTGGACTTGAGACGCAGAGAAGAGTTGACCATGATGACGACGAAATCCGAAAACGTGTTAAAAATCAGACGAGGGCTTTTCTTTTTCTGGACGGATTTTGTAAACAGTTGGTTAGGTTTAGGGAAGTGTGTGGGTGGGCGGGTCAATCGGTACAATTGGTTGGGTTTAGGGAAGGAGGAGGGTGGGTCGATTGGCCGGTCGCCCAGTCAATCATTCAGTCAGACAGACAGACAGACAGTAGGTCGACAGTGGCCTTTGGTGGGTTTACGCGAAAACAGCGCGGGCGCGAACGGCACTCGCAAGAGACATTTGATATAGGAAAAAAGCACACACACTGGCCTCTCGCGGATTTGCAAAAACTGCAAAAATACATACCTCCCGGGACGTATGTCGCGGTCTCCAGAAACGTCCACTGGACTACGTTTTCAAAATGAGCCTGGGTTGATTATAAGACAATGAAAGTGTTTTTTGACCTTGCATGCATATCAGCCTGTTGTTAGAGACCCCAAGACCAAAATATGACCTTTTTTAATGCATAATAGGGGCTCTTTAAATAATATAGATAACAATAAAACCTGAAGCATGAACAACTCACCAACAAAGTCAATCTACCAATACCAATATTTTTCCCTTCTTTTGTAAAGTCTCATACGCAATTTTGCTAAATATTGTAAACTGTAAAATTGCAATCCTTTTAAAAAATATTACCAATAATAATTTCGGATAACTCATTTGTTTTGTCTTTGCCATTGTGACAGTTCATAATATTTAATTATTTATTTGGCAAAACACAAGTATTTAGCTTAAAGTGCATTTTAAAGACTTAACTAGGTTATTAAGTTAGGAAAGTTAGGATAAATAAGCATGTTATTGGATAACAATAGTTTGTTCTGTAGAAAATCGAAATAAAATAACTATCTTAAGAGGGATAATAATATTGACCTAAAAATTGTTTTAAAAAAATAAAAACTGCTTTTAATATAGTCAAGCTAAAAAAAAAAAAAACACTTTCTCCAGAAGAAAAAATATTATAGGAAATACTGTGAAAATCTTGGTCTGTAAAACCAATAAAAATAAATATAAAAATAAAAACTGTATATGAAATAGATGGATCATCTTCAACACTGCTCAAGCTATTTTTATGACATCAGATTGCTCTGTATTGTTTCTCTGGGATTTGAACATGATATTAATATATTTATACCTTGACGAAGTGCCCAGAGCAGTGATGAGAGCCTGCAGCAGCCCAGCGATGAAGGTGAACGGGTTCTTCTTGGTCACCACAAAGAAGAGCAGAGGCAGAACCAACAGGCCGTGGATAAGCAGCCCCACAATCACAGACACTGTGTACATCCCTAACTGTCCTCCAACCTGAGCCAGATCCTTCATCTCCACTATCTTCCCCGCTATCAGGAAGAGGATTCCCACTGGAGCGTACCTGCGCAACAGAGACAGCATTTTACAGTCATAAATTAGGCTTCTGCAAACATAAACAAAGTGAGGCGGTAAAATTGATTTGATTTGTTTCAATGTTAAATTATTTCATGATTTTTTTTCTACTCCAATCATTAGCAAATGTATGAAAGTCTGTTTCTGACATTTGCAAATCATAATAAAGAGTGGTCATAAAAACTCCTTAAAGGTTGAAATTTATCATGGTTATATTACCATTTATTATATCTATTGATATGATATCTATTATGCCTCTTTTTACAAGATCTAAATAAGTCTCTGATGCCCCTATAGAGGGTGTATGTGAAGATTCAACTCAAAATACCTCACAAATAATGTTTTATAACTCTTTGAAGGCCCCTTGTAGGCTTTAATCCAAATTGTGCCGTTTCAGTGACTGTTGCTTTAAATTCAAATTAGATTGTGCTCTTTTTAAAAGAGGGCGGAGCTACAAACACCAAAGCATTAGCATAGCGGCAGACTCAAAACAGGACTGATGTTATCTCTGTGAAAAACTGAAAATATCAAAAGACATGTCTCAGAAGAAGGCAGTCTATGGAGACTACAGTGTTTATTTGTGCATCCTAATGGTGCTTTCACACTTGCTTCGGCAGCTAGCTCTCTGCAACTCTTACATGGTTGCCCACTGAAGCTAAGCAGGGCTGCGCCCGGTCAGTACCTGGATGGGAGACCACATGGGAAAGCTAGGTTGCTGCCGGAAGTGGTGTCCTGGGTCCTAATGCCCCAGTATAGTGACGGGGACTCTATACTGCTCATTGAGCACGGTCTTTCGGATGAGACGTTAAACCGAGGTCCTGTCTGTGGTCATTAAAAATCCCAGGATGTCTGCCTCTGTCCATCATGGCCTCTTAACCATTCCCATATCATAATTGGCTTAATCACTCTGTCTCCTCTCCACCAATCAGCTGGTGTGTGGTGTGCGGTCTGGTGCAAAATGGCTGCTGTCGCGTCATCCAGGTGGATGATGCACACTGGTGGTGGATGAGGAGATTTCCCCCCTATGTGTAAAGCGCTTTAAGTGCCCAGAAAAGCGCTATATAAATGTAAGGAATTATTATTATTATTATTATTATTAATTATTGGTTCGAATGCCTGATCAGAAACCAATTCGATAGTCCCACCTCAGCTTTTTTTTTTTCTTTTTTGTCTTTTTTCCTTCTAAACCCCTGCAAAGAGCCTAAAATCACCAAGAGGCGACACTCTGTTGCTATTTGGGAAACAGCCACTAGATGTCGCTAGTGTCACGCGGCCGCCATTTTGGAATGAAAATTCCAATAAAACAACAGCACGGATAACTACAGATGTCACTACTTCAATTTGTTCCCTTTGCCGCCGTTCATATCGCTGCGGCGGCGGTATTTGGTGCGTCAGCAGCTTTTGACCGCTGGGTGGCGCTTTAACCACAGATTTTCAGCTTTGTCTTTTTACAATACTAGATAGACGGTTCTGTATGTGTACCTTATGTGATGTGATGTGCTCAATTAAAATATAATTTTGTTTTAGTTTTCTTAGTAATAAACATGCTTTTACACTATACTCTTTGTTTTAGAAAAGATACATGGTGAGATGTATAGCCCTAGGCTGCAAAAAGCAAATATAAGAATTAGTTCTTTAGCCTTTATAGTGTCCTATTAAATTGCGTTGGGGTGAAAACAATGTTTCGATTTCTTTGACCATCATGGCGATGTTATTACCTCAAATCTTAAACATGTGCACATATAAAAAACCACGGCACAGCACACACTACAAAATAATATTAAGATTATTGTGCCGGTGGAGCACTTCACCTTGTTATATAACTTACTTTATCAGTAGGCTAATTATTATTTATAACAGGCTATGTTACAAATATTTGACCAACTACACTCTCATGCACTCAGAACTAGTGGCAGTTATGAATTAAATAAATGGGCATGTACGCACACAAAGTGAGCCGCATATTATTTATCGTCTGTTCATTTTCTCTGTTCATTTCTCATTAGACAGAATGAATCAAAATATTGAGTTAAATATGAGTTAAAATATTATATATTCATCCACCCCCATTGAAAAGCAACATTTGAAAGAATATCTCAATAAAAAGAAAACAATTTCGAAAATGTTGACAAGACTAAGTTTAATATATCTGTTTAACTCATGGCATAAGGTTAACAAAATAACTTAAATTGCAATTTTTTGTAGTTTTAACATCTCCTTTAGAAATATTATTCCCAGGAAAAAAACATGACGTGTTCAATACTTATTTCCCCCACTGTATATGCCCCCGTTTATTTTTTTCCCCAATTTCTGTTTAACGGAGAGAACACATTTCTAAACATAATAGTTTTAATAACTCATTTCTAATAACTGCTTTATTTTATCTTTGCCATGATGACAATAAATAATATTTTACTAGATATTATTTAAGACACTTCTATACAGCTTAAAGTGACATTTAAAGGCTTAACTAGGTTAATTAAGTTAACTAGGCAGGTTAGGGTAATTAGGCAAGTTATTTTGTAATGATGTTTGTTCTGTAGACTATCGGAAAAAAATATAGCTTAAAGGGGCTAATAATTTTGACCTTAAAATGGTTTTTAAAAAATAAAAACTGCTTTTATTCTAGACTAAATAAAACAAATAAGACTTTCCCCAAAGGAAAAAATATTATCAGACATACTGTGAAAATTTCCTTGCTCTGTTAAACATCATTTGGGAAATATTAAAAAAAGAAAAAAAAATCAAAAGGAGAAAAATTCTAATTCTTCTGGAGAAAGTCTTATTTGTTTTATTTATTTATATTTTTTAAAAACCACTTTAAGGTCAAAATTATTAGCCGCTTTAAGCTATTTTTTTCTCGATAGTCAAAGAAATTTTTGTTTTCTCGTCAGAACAAACCATCGTTATACAATAAGTTGCCTAATTTCCCTAAACTCACACGTTTACATTTATTTTTTCCTTAAATGATATTTAAGTTTTACCACATAACATTTTATAACTTGAAGTAACCTTGCCTTGCACAAAAAGGTCTGATCATATAAAAAAAGAAATAAATAAAAGAAGAAAAGCAAGTGTCATGTCACTGTAAAAATAACTGCCTAATTGCCTTATATAACGTCCTAATCAGACACTAACCAAATTATGATGGCCACCAAGCGCATTATAGCTTCATTCAGGCAGTCAAAGAAGTCCCGGAGAGCCTGGCCCTGCTGTTTCATGTTTCCGATCACTAATCCAAAGCACATGGAGAAAACCACCAAGCCCAAGGCGTTCACCCCATTGGAGGAGCCAGAGACTGGAACGGCCTCCTCCACCGTCTCCTGGATGGTCTGGAAGACTGTGCTGAAGTTGGACACTTGGCTGAGATCAGTAGAGTTGAAGTTCTCTGTCGCATTCACCACGATGGTGACATTTTTTGTCAGCACAGTTTTCTTGTATAGGGTTTTGTACTGTAAAAAAAATAGGATGATTAGTAATATATTTGATTAATGAAAGCTTTTTTGGAAACCAAGGCTCATTCTGAAAACGTACCGCCATATACATTTCTGGAGAGCACCAAATACATCCCAGGAGTTTTTGTTTTTGCGAATCCACCAGAGGTTGTTGTGTATGCTTTTTGAGATGACAAATATCGCTGGCGAGTGCAATTTGCACCTGCTGTTCTCACATAAATCCACCAGAGGCCGCTGTCAACTGACTGACTAAATGACCGATCGACTGTCATACCCTCCTCCTTCCCTAAACACAACCAATAGTGTTTTCAAAAGCACCAATTGACCCAAAACATCCACTTCCCTAAACCCAAACGACATTTTAAAAAACAATCCAGAAAAAGAAAAGCCCTCGCCTGATTTTTACCACATTTTCAGATTTTACCACATTCTCAGCCTGTTATTTACTTGTTTATTTTCTTTTTTGGCTTTTGTCTTACCTGCTTTCTGGAACCGTTCTTCACCAGACTCAAACCCAGTCATCGTGGTCAACTTCTCTCTGCGTCTTAAGTTCGCTGACGTACACTGCGAGCCACTGGACAAACTGGTAACAGCCGGAAAGCCTTCCACATGGAGGTACGCAGTCAGCTGGTAATCACGAAAAGGAACGGCATCATACCGCCTCATAGCGTTCGTTTTAAAGATGAAATGCAGCCATACGTTCCTCTGACTACATAATTGCCGATCTCCAGAAATGTATATACGGCTACGTTTTCAAAATGAGCCTATGTTGTTTTTTGGAATAAATAAATAAGGGTGTGTTCACAATCTGCAGATTTGGTTCCATTAAACCAGGGGTCACCAAACTTGTTCCTGGAGGGCCGGTGTCCTGCAGATTTTAGCTCCAACCCTAATCAAACACACCTGAACGAGCTAATCAAGGTCTTACTAGGTAAACTTGAAACAATTAGGCAGGTGTTTTAAGGCAAGTTGGAGCTAAACCCCTAGGGACACCGGCCCTCCAGGACCGAGATTGGTGACCCCTGCATTAAACAAATGATTGCTCTGGTAGTGGAGTTTATTTGAGTAAGTATGAATGGACACGGTCATCTAAACACTGGTGTGAACCAAATAAACACTGAAAAGGGGAACTTTTGAACCATAAATCTCCACTTACATACACTGGAAAAAAATATCTAACAGTTTCCATATTAAGTGTTTTCCATTTATTTACGGTTGTGAATTGCATTATAGGATGTTGATCTCTGCTCTGTTGACTTTTGATGTTGAAAATTCAACTCTACAGTTTAACAAAGTGACTTTTATTAACATTTTAGTAGGGATGGGCGATATGGCCTAAAATCCATATTGTGATATACATTGCAGCCTCTTGCGATAACAATATATATTGCGATATATAAATTATAATAGCACCATTTCAGAACAGGTTACATAGACCCAAGTTAGGAAAGCCAAACTGCTATTTTTTTTTAGGAAATAAAGAAACGTTGCATGTCATTTTGAGAACATTTATTGTGCAAAAGCGAAACTGTAATTAAACAACACAATGTTGCAGATAAATAAACTAAATGTAGTGCCTTTTAGAAAGAAAGACTTTTCTTTTAAGTCCTTGGTTCCTAAATGCCAAGTTGCAGAGAACAAAATAAACTGGTGTCTTTTTAGTTAAGGAACTTACACTGTACTGAAATGACTTCCAGTATTAAATTAGTCAAATAAAATTGTGTATTGCAGATACTTTAAATAAAAACATTTTTCTAACCTGCAGCCTAAGGTAACGCATTTGATTTTAAACATTTTGTTCTCCTAATGAAATTGAAACTGGTGTCTTGATCTGCTCTTTCTCTCTCCCTCCCTCTCTCTCTGTCTGCTGTAGTGTTGATGCTGCTGAGAGATTGAGACGCACCAGACAAGTAATGCAAAAATGAATACAATTAATATCGAAAGCGAAAGCAGATTCTCGGACATGTCCAGGGAAAATGTATTGTCACCCCAAATAATGAGCTGGATCAGTCTATTTAGTCTTCGCGCTCTTCTCAAAGCTGCTACCAAAGTCAGGACAACAGTTCTGTATCCAGCGCGTCTCTGTGGGTCTGCATGCAGAGCATGTGAGTCTGTGGCAGAGTGTTCTCAGTTTCTCGCGAACACAGAACCGGGCCGCCCCAATAATATATCGGCCGCCCAGGTAAAATCTGTGTGGGAAAATCTGTGTGGGAATCTGTGTAACAAGCCACAATATGCCATGCATGAGGCTCGCAAGTTGTGCAACACACCGCCATGCGTTGCTTAGTGCTGTTGTTGAGAGCGTCAGCATGTGCTACGGTCACAATATCACTAGTCACTAGTCACTATCAATAGTCACTATAATCTTCCATGTGAAGCTGCTTTGACACAATCTACATTGTATAAGCGCTATACAAATAAAGATGAATTGAATTGAATTGAACAATAGATTTCCAACGTAATACACCATAAGTTAGTGTGAAGAGCATGTTGTTTTACCGTGGCCGAGTGAATTAAGTTATTAATCGAGCTTATTAAAAAAGAAAATTGCACATGTGCGACTAAATAAATTTTCCAGTTCGCACACGTCTATTTTTTGTCGCAAATGGTTGCACTGTCGAGCCCTGTCCATGTTTATTCAAGATGATGCGTTGCAGCCGGCTGCAGCTCGTTGCTCTTAATTTCGCGGGTAGATTGCATCATCAAACATGCATTATCGCGATAGTGCAATAGAATTAGAATCTCTATCGTAGGCCAATTTTGTATCGTTTATATCGCATATCGTTTATATCACCCATTACTACATTTTAGTAGTTTGAAGTAATATAAATGTATAAGAAATAATATAACAGAAAATGTGCTGCAGTTTATTACAAGGTTTTTGTACTGTAATATACAACACCAACCCAGTCAATATATCACTTTAAACTTTTAAAAATGTAAATAAAAGTCACTTTTTTGAACTGTTCAAGGTTAAAAGTTGTAGGAAGAAAGATCCCATAATGCAATTCAAAAGCTAAATAAATGGGGAAAAATAAAAACATGAATTGCAAAATACCAAAAACTGAACACATAAGAAGATATTTTGAAGAACAAAACCATTGACCTCCATAGTAATTTGTTTTCCTACCATCATTCTTTAAAAAATCTTATTTTGTGTCTAGAACCACTTGAGGGTGAGTAAATAATAAGCACATTTTTATTTTTGGGTGAACTATACTTTATCTTTAATGTTAAATAAACAGTGAACCAGACTTCATCCAGTTTCCTGTTTTAGATCTCAAAGTTAGTACATGCTTAATTTAAAAGAACCCTCATTTGAATATTCTCATTAAGATTTAAAATGCATATTGCAAACATTTGCTATCCTTTAATGCAGGGGTGCCCAAACTTTTTAGTATAAAAGGCCAAAAATCAAATATCACTGAGAGCCGTGGGCTGAAGGTAAATATACCAAACTGTATTACATTAAAGGTGCCATAGGTCATTTTCTAATTTATTTCATAATATTTAAAAATAATTAGAAAACATTACTTTAAATCTTATTATCTAATTCAGTATAACATTTAAAATGATAACTTATTGCAATACAAACACAAGCAGTCACATTTATAACACATTGGAGTTCAATGCTGAATACACTAGTCAAGCAGAATCTGCTTCTGCCTTGATTTGCTCACCAAAGTCTGTTGGTGACAGTATGTACATTTACACTAAATCTCATTAGTTTACACCATTTAATTAAAAATTGTAATAATAAAACAAACACAAAAAGGTTTGAAATGACAGTCTCTAAACCATGCCCATCATTCTCCCTCTGTTCTCAGATGGGATGGCGGGCCAAATCAAAGGTTACCATGCTCCAACTTTGGCCTACGGGCCCTAGTTTGGGCATCTCTGCTTTTATGTAATCCCATCAATGAATTCATACACTATTCGACTACAGCATCTTGCCTTAACTTAAATATGAGCACAACGTGAACCGAGGACAACTAAACACACCAAAAACAGCACATTATTCAGATGTTTCTTCCTAGATAGTTTTAAACTCACATTTTATATATCCAAGATATTAGATTTTGTTTTTTTGGCTACGTTTTTTTACAAATTGAGAATACTGAGGTGAGTGGGATTTTGCCAAGTAGGATGCGATCCTGGATTAGCATCTGTGTTGTTCCTAGAACGTCATTTTTCTTAAAAATATTATCCATACCTATTCCCTACCACTAGACCCAACCTTAATTGTAATATTCCCAAAATCAGAAGGCAATAATAGTTGGATAACAATCACATAACCCTATCACAAAACAGAAATCACATAACAGAAGCACATAACCCTAACTGTAAGCCTAAACTTAGACTTAACCCTTAACCCTTAACTGTAACTTATTCCTTAATTCTGATTGGGTGATTGGAATGTTGTTACAGGACCAACATGCACTCACCGGCCACTTTATTAGGTACACCTGTCCAACTGCTTGTTAATGCAAAATTTCTAATCAGTCAATCACATTGAAGTTACTCAATGCATTTAGGCATGTAGATAAGGTCAAGACTACTGCATTTCAAACCGATCATCCGAATGGGGAAGAAAGATGATTTAAGTGACTTTAAATATGGTTGTTGGTGCCAGACGGGTTGGTCTGAGTATTTCAGAAACTGCTTTTCAGAAATCCCTTAATGACCACAGTATACCCATAATCTGATGGCTACTTCCAGCAGGATAACGCACCATCTCATAAAACACGAAGCATCTCAGATTGGTTTCTTGAACATGACAATGAGCTCACTGTACTCAAATGGCCTCCACAGTCACCAGATCTCAATCCAGTAGAGCACCTTTGGGATGTAGTGGAAAGGAAGATTCGCATCATGGATGTGCAGCCGACAAATCTGCAGCAACTGCGTGATGCTGTCATGTCAATATAGAGCAAAATCCATATTTCCAGTACCTTGTTGAATCTATGCCACGAAGGATTAAGGCAGTTCTGAAGGCAAAAGGTGCTCCAACCCTGTATTAGTAAGGTGTACCTAATAAAGTGGCCGGTGAGTGTAGATGCACTGAACAATGACACATGCATTAGGAGAATATGTACAAACCTGTTTAAAGCAGGCTTCGACTAAATTTGGTGGAAACATATTTCTGTAAGAAAGGAGGAAAATCAGATCCTGTAAAATCTTCAAAATAAACAAGGGTCGGTCAAGTGAAATGTTCTCCCCACCTTATAAGGTCCAGAAAAGCATCTGCGGCCTGTACTGGCTCAATGCTGCCACTAGAGGCCACTGGACTATCTCTACTGCCTTTCCCCGGTTTGATGATAATCACCATCACAATGCCAATGAAAACTGCAATTAATGTGGTCACCATGTAGTAGACGATGGCCCGAATTCCCATCTTCCCAGAGGCCTTGCTGTCTAAAGATGAAATTCCTACAAAAAAAAAACATGCAGCACCAAGAGACAAAATATATCTAGATGACAATGTACTGGTGCTGGTCAAACAATTAGAATATCTTCAAAAGTTGATTCATTTCACTAATTCCATTCAAGACATGAAACTTGTATAAATATATACATTCATTCACACAGACTGATATATTTCAAGTGTTTATTTGTTTTCATTTTGATGCTTTTGATGACAACTAATGAAAAACCCAAATTCAGTGTCTCAGAAAACTAGAATATTGTGAAAAGGTTCAGTATTGAAGACACCTGGTGCAACACTCTATTCAGCTAATTAACTCAAAACACCAGCAAAGGCCATTAAATGGTCTCTCAGTCTAGTTCTGTAGGCCAGTGCACACCTGTCAACCCTCCTGTTTTTCCCGGGATTTTCCTGTATTTTACAGTTCTATCCCTTTATCATCCCATAAAGGTATTTTCCCGTATTTCTCCCATATTTTCAGTCTTTCTCTGAAGGGTGGCAATCAGGGGAATCCCTTATTATGGTGGGCATATCCCTTATTTTCACATCACAATGTTGACAGGTATGGGTCAGTGGTCCCCAACCTTTTTATCACCGCGGACCGGTCAACGCTTAACAGTTTTACTGTGGACCAGAAGGGGTTCGTAGGTTGCTAGGCGACATCAACAGTTTTCTCAGAGGATGATGCATAGACTGATTTCACGCGGCCGCCATTATTAACAGCGAAATCGAGGCTGCGGTGGGAAGAAACCCGGAAGTATAGACTGAGTCACACAGGAATATTGTGTACATGGCTATATATCTTATCAGCGAAGAGAAAGTGACACAAATTTATGATTTCAGCGCCTTCCGAGTGACCCGAAGGTCCGTTCTGAATGAATAGTGAAAATAAAAAGGGATATTTGACCTCATTTTCAGCTAAGTTAAGGGAAATGGCACTACTTAGCTAACGTTTTCTTTCCCAAACACACATTTTAGATGCCATTCATCAAACTCAAGTTAATGAACTGATTCTTTCACTATATTAGACTAGTCCTGATACAAAATTTCCGTAATGAAATGTAAAAAAACGCCAATTTCTCGTTAACATTTAAGACACTGTTCATGGAGTTCTTAAACAGCGCTGATTGGCCATTGTGTTCACGTGCTCAACAGAAATCACTCTGATTGGCTGTGAACTCGCTGTTTACTGAGTGCAAACACAGACAAGCGATCCGCTGATGAATCCGCTGATCTTCACGGCTTTAAAACGCTCCAATATCCGTCTATGTGTGTTTTTAATCTGTGAAGAGCAGGAAGCTGATAACCTTCACAGTCATTCTGTTGAGCACTGGTGAATACTACGGCAAATCAGCTGTTTATGAGCGCGCTCAGCGGCGCGTAAATGTTAGCGGGGAATGGACGTTTTTAAAACTTCAGTACCGGGACAACACTGTTAAAGACAACACGAAGATGTGCTACAGAGGACTGCAGTGTTTTATCACTCACCGGGTTACATAGGCTGAAGCAGGGAAGCGTCCCCACGGTGTTTACCTGCTGCCCTGGACTGAAGTCTAGGAGGACACTTAAGTGTATGACTCTTAAAGAGATTGTGATGTTGTTTGACGCCTAATATGCTTTTAATTGTTTATATTAAACTGAACTGAATGATATTAAAGTGATGTTTACACCATTTCTGCATTTTGAAGTCGCAGCAGCAGCTGGAGGTTTATAGCGCACAGCATATTGTTTCAATGTTTACAGTGCTGATCCTATACTTCCGGCTTTCTTCCCACCGCAGCCTCGCTTTCGAGTTCTAAAATGGCGGCCGCGTGAAATAAGCGTATAGTATGAAGTTTATTGGTCAATTCTTGTCACGTGACTCGTGGTGCTCTTGCGGCATTCATTCAACTAGGTAGGTCTGGAAGGCGTGAGTGCATCGCTTGTGCATGCAAGCCGTGCACGTTCATTGGAAATAACGCACTTGCGCAAACTCTAGAAAAGGTGTGATATGCGAACAGCCCCTAAAAGGCCGCCGTCATTTGTGATCTCCAGCAGTTGATTCCCCTGATTTGTTGACAAATGGGTTGCTGCTCTATTCCTCTGCAGTTCATGGGTTCTTTCACTGGGCCTTTTATCCTTAGCAAAGAAACTTTCCAAAGACGTCTGTTTCCTACTGATTTTGCTGCTTGTGGATTAAATTTGGGCGCTCAAGTAATTGAGATGTAAGCCAGAGAATAAGGTCATATTTCAAAATAAAAGATTTTTTCAAAATAAAAGATCGTTCAGACTCGTATAATAAATAAAACGGAAATACTTAATGATTTATTGTGGACTGCAGCTGGAGTCAGTGCTTCAAGAACCACTACGCACAGATGTATGCAAGACATTGGTTTCATTTGTTGCATTCCTTGTGTCAAGCCACTCTTTGAACAACAGACAGCATCAGAAGCGTCTCGTCTGGGCTGCTGCTAAGTGCTCCAAAGCTTCTGCTGAAAGTAAATTTAGCATTCCCTTTGGAAATCAGGGTCCCAAACTCTGGAGGAAGACAGGAAAAGCATACAATCCACGTTGCTCGAGGTCCAGTGTAAAGTTTCCTCAGTCAGCGATGGTTTGGGGTGCCATGTCAGCTGCTGGTGTTTTCTGAGGTCAGAGGTCAACGCAGCTCTGTACCAGGACGTTTTAGAGCACTTCATGCTTCCTCCTGCTGACCAACGTTTTGGAGATGCAGATTTGATTTTCCAACAGGACTTGACACCTGCAGACAGTGCAAAGCTACCAGTTCCTGATTTAAGGACCATGGTATCCCTGTTTTTAATTGGCCAGCAAACTCACCTGACCTTAACCCCATAGAAAATCTATGGGGTATTGTGAAGAGGAAGATGCAATATGCCAGACTCAACAATGCAGAAGAGCTGAAGGCCACTATCAGAGTAACCCTGGCCCTCATAACACCCGAGCAGTGCCACAGACTGATCGACTCCATGCCATGCCGCATTGCTGCCTTAATTCAAGCAAAAAAAGTGTAAGGATGCTAAGTCTCTCCATAATAATAAACCCTGAGAACTGTTATGGAACTCCACACGAGACAAGACCACGAGAATGGCCAGGCACTAAAACAATAAACTTTCTAATCTGAGAAGAAGATCAGCTAGGGAATCACTTGTTCAGGTTCTCTCGATCATGCATCCTGAGCCCCGCTTTATGCCCTGGACTTTACCTTCTCCACCAGAGCAGCTCCACACAGAATGTCCAGGTTTTTAATATGGTGTATCTTGTGGCTGTATATTCATGTTTGGTGTCATTTTAAATGTCTCTATGTGATTGGTAAAGTGGTCTTAACTGCACAATTTCTCAATTTTAATATTTTATAATTTCCCTTATATCAGTTAATTTGGGTTTTGACTTTGATAAGATCTTTGCCAGATGCTCCACTCCAGGGAAAATGGTCTTCACTATAACTCATGACCAGGCAAGGGTCTTGGTGAAGCTTTTATTGTCTTGACTTTATGGTGATTTGAGTATTTAAGGGAAAGGTGCAGAAGTATCTGTGGGATTCTGTAGCCAGGATACCCCGTTGCAGTGTGTTAAGACTTGTATGCGTCAATGTACTTCTACAAGGTCAGGTATTAATCTCTAACTCTTTATTGATGTTGTACATTGCTGAATTGGCTTTTGTTGTTTAATTATGTGAATTGGAATGGAAAGTCTTTGCCTTACAAATAAATGTATAATTCTTGTTTAACTCTAATATCTCCTGAAATCTTTGTAACTAGTAGATTGTTTAGGCTGATGTTTCCGCAACCTACGAACAGGATTTGTTCATACATTCAGGCTCAATGGATGGAGAATAGGCACAGCATTAGAGACCTGTTGATTTCTGACAATCACTGACTTAGTATGATATAATCTAGTGGCTAAATCAAACTTTCTTTAAGTATGAGCTAGCATGGGGCCGCCTAATATTACTTAAAGAAAATTAGTTTACAGTTATATTGTCAGGATTCGTGGTGGGGAAAAGGAGCGAGGACTCAAGTGCAGAAATAATATGGGTATTTATTAATAATAAAATAAAATAAACAGCAAAATAAACAACCCCGAGGGGGGAAACATTAACAAAACATACAAACAAACTTTACTGGGCAGGCTGGCAGGGATCAGGACTGGAACACACAGGACAAGGCGACATACGACGACAAACTGGCACAGGACAGCAGACATGAGGAGAATATAAGCAGAAGTAAATTAACACACAAAGAGGTGAACCTAATAAACTGATATTGGGTTAACAAGGAGGGTGGGACTAGACAATAGACGGGAGAGCACATGACACAAAGAGACAACACAAGCCATGTGCTCACATAAAACAACACGCAAGACAACACTAAAGCACAATACTGAAGCACGCGGCCACAATGTATACACAGAGCCACGTGCTTAGACAACACAAACAGATGCAAGACACGAGCACACGATAGATAAAAACACCTTACCGTGCAGTCACACATATGCAACGCGCATGTTTCATCTCAGCGCCAACCGAAACCGAAACCAACTAGACTGAGACGCTGAGAATGAAACAGCGCAATGCCAACAGAACCAACACGAACACGAGTACAAGGGCGCGCGTCCCAAGCACGCACAGACCTCGCACGCCCGCATCACGCTCACGCGCGCTCACGACGATGCCCATACAAAGACACAATGACAGAAAACAAGTGCTCGACCCGAGAAAACTCAAGCCGAGCACAACACACAGGACAAGACAGAGCTAGTGTCTGGACTCTGCCACCAAAGCATTAACTGAAAATAAGGATTTATTAGGTTAATCGATCTAAATTAGACCTAATCACAACCTATAAGGTGATCAGGGTAACGCTTTATAATACCAGTACATGAATAATGATGTATTTATGTGCAAACTAAACATTACTTTATTATGAATTAATGATGAGTTAAGGTATGCACTAATCATGAACTAACTTGAACTACAACATGAGTCACATGAGTTCATGTGTGAATAACGGCTACCTTAATTACTTGTTAGTACATGATGTTAATTAATGTATTAGTTAACATTTAAGTTTAAGCTAAATGTAACAACATGAACACATGAGCTGGTAATGTATGATTATGTCATGACTTTACTTGGAGGGGCACATCATCATTAACTCATCCTTAACTACTCACTCCTGTTCATGTTGACGTTGACAGAACACTTTTCTATTGTTATTCAGTGTAAACTGACTAGTTGGATGCGCATAAGGAGTTCATGAGTAGTTAAGAATGGGTTAATGATGATGTGCCCCTTCAAGTAAAGTCACAACATAATTATATATTAACATATCATGAGTTCATGATGGTTAAATTAAGCATAAACTAATGTGGTAATTAATACATTAATTAACAAACAAGCATGTACTAACAAGTAATTAAGGTAGCCGTAATTCACACATGAACTCATGTGACTCATGTTGTAGTTCAAGTTAGTTCATGATTAGTGCATACATTAACTCATCATTAATTCATAATAAAGTAATGTTTAGTTTACATATTAATACATCATTATTCATGTACTGGTATTATAAAGTGTTACCGTGATCAGCTTGAATTAGATGAATCTAAAGTTAAATTATTAAAAGTTGGAGTCAGATTAAATTCGGAGCTGGGAACAAATTAAAATTAACTTTGACAAATAAAAATATTTCTTTTCACATGTGCTAAAAAGGCTTACACGCATTTAACCTTCACCCATGCTGTTAGTTCAGTAGAGGTGTGAACCTACACTGGTCTCACGGTTCAGTTCGGTTACGATTATCATGCCATCGATTCGGTTCAATTCGATATCTCGGTGCATCACGGTGCATTGACGATTATTTCCATACACAGTTTTATATTTTCTTCACAGCACAGCAATTCTTGTATTAAAACGTATAAATATATTTATATACTATTTGTAAAACAATTTTGTCCTTTAATACAAACAGTCAGATATATAAACTGTACCTTTAAACAACACGAGCATTTATAGACCATTTTGCGGGATGTAAACAAAAACAATGGCCCTAACGTATTTCCTGTTTTACATTTTTAATTTCCATTGCTTCTGAGAATCCAAAAAGGTCCACATATTGATAAATAGTGTTATGACGGCTGATTTAAAATCAAGTTATGATTGAATTGCCTCTTGTTACAGTTAGGAAATGTGTAACGTCAAGCAGGAAATGTTCATGGGCCAATGACATGACCACATTGAAATGGTCTATAGCAAATAAACAAATATAAATATCCCGCTTGCTTTCTGAGCCTTGTCTACCAAGTTATTTCTTACACCCCCTTGATTGGTCAAGCGCTCAACAGAAAGGGCTGCGATTGGCTCTTACACGCTGGTGCTCTTCACAGATGCACTCATGGGCCACAGTGAGACAGAGAGAGAGAAATGGAGATTACTTTCATTCTCTTAATCGCCGTGAAATAGGGGCTTTTGCTGTAAGTTTCAGTGAAACAGTGTTCAGCAAACACACACGCAGTGAAATTGTGCACAGTTTCAGAGTTTTTACGTAGTTAGAGCGTTGTAAATACTCGCCTCCCTCGCCATAGTAAGCTATGGCGACATAGCGCATGTGAGATAAATGACGTCAGTACACAATAACCGGTTATGATTATTACTGAACCGATACCGAATTGTCCGCGTCTGCATCGCGGTGCACCGAAGAAACGATTAATTTTGACAACCCTATAGTTCAGTCATAGGACTAATAGATGGGCCCTTACAGAAGCCCCAACTAAGTATTACTGCTGTGCATGCTCATAATTTTCATGTTCATACTTTTCAGTTGGCCAAGATTTCTAAAAATCTTTTCTTTGTATTGGTCTTAAGTAATTTTCTGAGATACTGAATTTGGGGTTTTCAGTAGTTGTCGTCAAAATCATCAAAATTAAAAGAAATAAACACTTGAAATATATCAGTCTGTGTGAAATGAATGTACACTTTATACAAGTTTCACTGTCAAATCGTTCAGTAATCCTTCTGATTTCCTGATCTAGAAACATTTCTTATTATTTTAACTTTGAAAACAGTTGTGCTTCGCCTCACAGCAAGAACGTCGCTGATTCGAGCCTTGGCTGGGTCAATTGGCGTTTCTGTGTGGAGTTTGCATGTTCTCCACATGTTTGCGTGGGTTTCCTCCGGGTGCTCCGGTTTCCCCCACAAGTCCAAACTAGGGATGCAACGATTATAGATTTTGGTTGTACGATTATAGTCTGAGAAATAATCACGGTTTCACGGTTATCACGATTATTATGCATTTATTCATTTCAAAACACGACTAGTTTAGAAAATCACATGAAAACTCCTTATATTTTTAAGTGTTGTTTATTGCTGCTCAGTAACCAAATAATACAGCACATACTAATATTAAAAACAAACAATAGTCCAATTTTTTAGTCAATTTTTTGTGCTTAAAAATAACAAATAAAACTTTAAACTAATTTTACACTGTAAATAAATGACAGAACAATGAGTAAATAAATAAAAATGAGAATAATAAAATAGTATTTGTCTAATGCAAGGCTCGAAATTTACTTTTTTACTTGGTAGCACTAGTGCTCCCAACTTCAAATATTTAAGAGCACCAGAAAAAATTTAGGAGCACCCAGCAAAAATGAATGAGCACCACTGCATATTAAATATTAACAGATTTATGTATTTGAAAAGAACATCAATCAGGACTAACAAAAAACAGAAACTAAGTAATTCTATTATGACTTATCTATATTTGTGCAATAATTCCAAAATTAATGTCTAATATTTATAAAATATTAATGATGACTCTGATGACAATAATACTAACAATGTATTACATTTCTCATTATCATGCTGCCTTGAATGTGCTTAAATGTGAGTTATCTGCTATAAAAAGTCCAAGTGTTACATTGACATAGGCGAAATGTGTGGTTTGCGTCAAGCAAAAATGAAGCATTGCAGTTAGAAATATACATTTTGCACTATTGTTTTTATAGGTATATACTATACCAAAGTCCCTATTGTATAGTCAATATTGTATAGACTATACTGTGCTAGATTTTACATTTAGCGTTCATTTGCGCTGAACACAGTGAATGCAACGCATTGAGATTCGGGCCATTAAACAGCTGATCCACTCCGAGTTTTTCAGCACTCTCCGAAATCATTCGATTGATCTCGGCTGGCGGATTAACATTCTCTCGTATTAACATGCGCTCATCAGCGCCATTATTTGTACCTTTAAATGGGTTTGCAAACCTGTGTACTTTTCATTGCTTCTTCTCCAAACTTCAGCCGTTTGCAGTTCTCGTAGTCACACATCTGCCTGTCATCTCAACTAGGCGCGGCTGAAAAGCGTGAGTGCGTTGCGTCGCGTGCGCGTCCCTCCATTGGAAATAACCAATTTACATGAGCTTGCCTTAGTTAATAGCCTTATTCATAGTTAATCCAGTGTGCGTGGTTATTAGTCTCGGTGTACAAACTAGCGCACAGTTGACATACCTTTGTTTGGTTGCTGCAGTTTTGTTCTGCGCAGAAACGCGGTATTGAGAAGCCTTTACGATTAATTAACCGTGACAAATTAAAGAGCGGTTAATAGTGAAACCGGTTAATCGTTGCATCCCTAGTCAAAACACATGCGCTATAGGTGAATTGGGTAAGCTAAAATTATCCGTAGTGTATGTGAGAGAACAAGTGTGCATGGATGTTTCCCAGTGATGGGTTGCAGCTGGAAGGGCATCCGCTGCATACCCCGCTGCAACCCCGGATTAATAAAGGGACTAAGCCGAAAAGAAAATGAATAAAATGAAACAGTTGTGCTGCTTAATAATTTGGTGGAAAACCATTTGAAGAAACAGACTGCCTTAGAACTACAGAGAAAGTCATTTTGATAGCCAAGGTAGTCACTCCAATAGAGAGTGATGTGTTAGTTGGTGTACCTGTGACAAGGCTGGAGACGATCAGCGGAAGAACAAGCATCTGAAGCATCCTCATCAGCAGCTCTCCAGGAAAAGAGAAGTACTTTACCTCCCTGATGGACAGATTATGAGGTCTCAGGGCAAACCCCAGTGCCACCCCTACACATAGTCAATCAGACAGAAGTTAGTAAAACTATTTTGAACATGACAATTCCATTCTGAACAGTGCTACAAGTACTGGAAACAACCACACACTGGTTTACTGCTTTACCCAAAGCCACAGCAGCCACGGTGAAGATCACAAATGCGTTCCTCCGCAGGAACGTCTTGACGCTGTTTCGCGTGATGCTGCTCATCTTTCTCCTGCTTCCTGACATCTGCTTCTGTAACACTCGGCACAGGCGGTGGAGGCCTTCGTCGGCGCGCTGCGGCTTCTCAGAGTCTTCACTCAGAAACAGACTAGTGCTGTTTGGAGGCTTCTCGTTCATAATCAGCTCTAACACATGGTCCAACAGGGTTTCGTGGGAAACTGGAAGAAAAGTAGAGGTGAAAAGAAACTGAATATTTTCAAGGCTAAAATCGTTTTTGTTGATATTTTCCTTGACTTAAAATGGCAATGAAATTAAAATGTGCTCTTCTTATTTTTATACCTTCACTGTAAAAAATGCAGGGTTCCAACACAAATCAATTAAGTTAACTGGTCACACTTTATTTTGATGGTCCAATTGTTGAATTTAAGTTACATTGCAACTAATTCTCATTAGATTATAAGTAGACTGTTAGGTTGGGGTTAGGGTTAAGGTTAGTGTAAATTGCAAAGTTTCTTATAGTCAGTTACATTAAAATAAAGTTCAGCTTTTTGCTTATGCATCCCGTTAAGCTTTATATAGAGTCCTCCCCAATACTGGCACTGTTGTTGAATATGAGCAAAGAAGGCTTTTAAAAAGGAGGTTTTGGTCACACTTTATTTAATGGTCCGTTTGTTGAACTTAAGTTTTATTGCATCTTTATGGCAACTAATTCTCAATAGATTATAAGTAGACTGTTAGGTTAGGGTTGGGGTTAGGGTTAGTGTAAGTTGACATGTACAGTTGAAGTCAGAAATATTAGCCCCCTTTTGAATTTATTTATTTTCTTAAATATTTCCCAAATGATGTTTAACAGAGCAGGAAAATTTTCACAGTATGTCTGATAATGCTTTTTCTTCTGAGGAAAGTCTTATTTGTTTTATTTCAGCTAGAATAGAAGCAGTTTTTAATTTTTTAAAAGCCATTTTAAGGACAATATTATTAGCCCCTTTAAGCTATTTTTTTTCCGATAGTCTACAGAACAAACCATCGTTATACAATAACTTGCCTAATTACCCTAACCTGCCTAGTTAACCTAACTAACCTAGTTAAGCCTTTAAATGTCACTTTAAGCTGTATAGAAGTGTCTTAAAAAATATCTAGTCAAATATTATTTACCATCATCATGACAAAGATAAAATAAATCAGTTATTAGAGATGAGTTATTAAAACTAATATGATTAGAAATATGTTGAGAATCTTCTCTTTTTAAACAGAAATTGGGGAAAAAAATAAACAGGGGGGCTAATAATTCTGACTTCAACTGTACTTGCTAAGATACTTATAGTCAGTTAAATGTCTGCTGAAGGAGCATATCAACAGATATTAAGCAGACAGTCTACTAACACTCAAATGGACCATCAAAATAAAGTGTTACGGAGGTTTTATTGTTTGAGATTTTGATATTTTGCTCTAAATAATAACAAAAAAACTGAAGATGCTTGAGTTTGCTTTTGAATGAGAGTAGGTTTTTTTATTCTGAAACCTTTTCAAACAATTTTTATACAGTACACTCAAAAATAAATGTACGCGAGCTGTCACTGGGGTGGTACCTTTTTAAAAGGTACACATTTGTACTTGAAGGGTCTATATTGGTACCTCAAAAGTATATATTAGTACCTACAAATTTTAAGAGGAACACTTTTGTACTTTTTAGATACCAATATGTACCCTTGAGGTATTAATATGGACTTTTTAGGTACAAATTTGAACCTTTTGAAAAGGTACCACCCCAGTGACAACTCGCGTACCTTTATTTCTGAGAGTGTAGGTGATGTTGTTGGGTTGTTGTTTTGGAGATTTTCTGAGACCAAAACCCATCTAACTTCTTGATTCTTGGAGATTTTGTTTTGTTAGTTGAACCATCCTACAAATAGTGTGTCTGAGGGAAAAAAAGACAAACATCCTCCTTTGGACTGATACATAAAGTAACTTTCTTGATTGATTTTCTGAAGGTTGAAATGGGCATTTTCAGTGTATGCTATTTTCTTATAGCCACTTTCCATCCTGCAAACCTCAACAGTGTCTCAAATCACAGCTTTTTGGTCTTTAGTCTTAAAAAATGTGCATTTTTATTTATTTTTTTTAACAAAAGATCAAAAGGTTAAACAATATTGACATTTTTTCACAGCATTCTTGCCTCGCATTTACCAAAGGTGCATATTAGTGCAAGATACTGTATATATTTGCTTCATTTGAGAATACAAAACTGCTCCTGTAGGGGGCATGGATGATCTGTCTTTATACACCATCACTGGGCTACACATTTTATCAGCCCCTCAGAACAATAGCCCACATTACTTACGTTATCAATGGTTTCCAAGTAGTTGATTAAACAACAAATCTTAACAAGGATCAAATCTCATTACCTCTTCTTGCAGTAAATCTTTAATCCCAGCTCTTTAGTAACTAAATGCTGACACCATATTGATAAGAAGCTACAATAATGACTTGCTCTAATTGATCATGGAAACTGTAAACACTAAATGCCATATTGAGGCGCTCATCCCAAAGACAACAATACAAATATCATGTGATTTCCAGAAAAGCAGCGCACAGAGTCTTCACTGAGACGGTCATTATGTATTCTGTTTCAGATGCACACCAATTGAAGGTGTGTAAGCGCAGGGTCAATCAGGAAAACTGACTCCAGCACACATGGGTTTGGGTTGGACTAATGGCATTAACTGAATAATAATAATAATAATAATAATAAATAAATAAATAAATAAATAAATAAATAAATAAAAAACACAAAATAATTTACTAACAAGGGGTCTTAGAGTAACCAATTCATGTGATACTGAAGATTTCTGCTGCTTTATTTTATATTTTCTTCTATAATATGTAAAAATTTTATCAATACTCCATCATGCCCTTAGTAATAATAGTGTAGTTTTGATGCCAAAGTTTGAAACTATGACTATATATAACAATGTGACTGTCAATCACACTATTATGACATTTTTGTATCATTTTGTTATGACTTTACATCTTTAATTACATATTTAAAACTGCAATACTACACTACCTGACAAAAGTCTTGTCGTCGATCCCAGTTGTAAGAGCAACAAATAATAACTTGACTTCTAGTTGATCATTTGGAAAAGTGGCAGAAGGTAGATTTTTCCGATGAATCATCTGTTGAACTATTGAAACCCGCATGGACCCAAGATTCTCACAGAAATCAGTCAAGTTTAATGAAGGAAAAATCATGGTTTGGGGTTACATTCATTATGGGGGCATGTATGAGATCTGCTGAGTGATTCTTCAGCAGGATGGCGCTCCTTCTCATACTTCAGCCTCCACATCAAAGTTCCTGCTCCAGGATTGGCCAGCCCAGTCACCTGACATCAGCATTATTGAGCATGTCTGGGGTAATATGAAGGAGGAGGCATTGAAGATGAATCCAAAAAATCATGGTTTGGGGTTACATTCAGTATGGGGGCGTGAGAGAGATCTACAGAGTGGATGGCAACATCAACAGCCTGAGGTATCAAGACATTTGTGCTGCCCATTACATTACAAACTACAGGAGAGGGTGAATTCTTCAGCAGGATAGCGCTCCTCCTCATACTTCAGCTTCCACATCAATCTTCCTGATTGCAAAGAAGGTCAAGGTGCTCCAGGATTGGCCAGCCCAGTCACCAGACATGAACATTATTGAGCATGTCTGAGGTAAGATGAAGGAGGAGGCATTAAAGATGAATCCAAAGAATCTTGATGAACTCTGGGAGTCCTGCAAGAACGCTTTCTTTGCCATTCCAGATGACTTTATTAATAAGTTATTTGAGTCATTGCAGAGATGTATGGATGCAGTCCTCCAAGCTCATGGGAGGACACAATATTCATTCTTTTCCCACTGCACCATGATTTATATTCTATACTGTACATTATTTCTGTTAAAAGTCAGACCTTACTGTCCTAATTAAATAATTAAAAATCAAGGCATGATCATATTTTATTTTGGTAAAATAAGCGTAATCTAGAGGCCTTTGCCTTTTATCTAAGCCACTTCTGATTAGGCATGGAATGATAACTGTTTTCAAGGTATACCGTGGTTTGGAAAAGTCAAGGTTTTAAAACCGCCAAAATTTTCTGTAATACCGTTCCTAAGGTAGTTCCAAAGATTTTTTTTATGTACATTTTTTTGTTTTTGTATTTAGAACAACAGTATCCAAAAGATAAAATATATTGTTTTCAAAGGGGGAAAAAGTCTGTTGTGTTTTACCCAGACATTTAAAAAGAATATATTTTAGAGCAGTAATCACAATACCGTGATATTTTTATCCAAGGTTATCATATCGTCAGAATCTTATATGCCCATGCCTACTTCTGATACCAAATGATCAACTAGAAATCAAGTTATTATTTGCTGCTCCTAAAACTTGGATAGGCGACACGACTTTTGTCAGGTAGTGTACATCTCACAATGTGACTATATCTCAGAATTATGACTTTTCCGCATAATTGCAACCTTTTTTTCCATGCAACTTTACATTTTCCAGTTCCAACTTAAAAAATGCAAAATTACACCTCATAATGTGAATTTACAAGACATACTTATAACAATATATTAAAAGAAATATGTAACTTTCATATGCACATCTTTAAATTACGAATACAGTATATCTGGTGATTACGACTCAGCTATTGATTTTTATCTAACAATGTGACATTATGACTTTGTAATTGAACGTTCTGCATAATTTCCATATTTCAAAATGTGACCATATTGCAACTTTGTTTTTCATTTGTATGCCAATTTTTCAGTGGAATACATTATTGAACATTTATGATAATATCATATGTTCCATGCAGTTGTAGAGAATGGATATTACCTTACAAAACTACACCATAACACCAATAATGCTATTTTCTGAGCTTTTTTTTAAAGATAAAAAAAAATTATAAATCAAAAGATTTTGAAACAATTTGACTATATTTCAGAATTATTGCATAATTGCAACATTTTTTCCCCATGTAACTTTACATTTTCCAGTTCCTGGAAAGTTTTCCACTTCAAAAATCCAACATTACACCACGTTTATAACTTTATATTAACAGAAATATGTAATTGACATATGCACATCTTTCAATTATGACTATATCTGGGAATTATGACTTTTCAGCTATTCATTTTTATACAACAATGTGACATTATGACTTTCAAATTGAATTTTCTGCATAATTTCCATTTCTCAAAATGTGACCTCATAAATTACAACTTTATTCCTCATTTGTATGCCAATTTACACATTATTTAACATTTATAATAACAGCATAATTTCCATGAAGTTTTAAAGAATTACAAAACAGCACCATAAAAGCGATAATATTAGTTTCCAAGCTCTTTGTTCTTAATCTTAATCAACTTAATCAACATAAATAAATAAATCAAAAAATCAAAAACAAGTAAAAAATGACAGAATTTCCATTTTGGGGTGCATTTATCCTTTAAATCCTCAATTTACCAGTTGACTAAAAGTCAAAATTCCAACTGTCTGATATCAAACAATAATAACCACACCAAATACACCTTGAAGAGCAATATTAAGTAAACAATTTCACCTCAATCACTTTCCACTTCGACAGAATAAACCTTGATATGGTTTTCACTCACCACTCATGGTTGCTCTGCAGTGGGTTAATGCTGGAATGAAGTGGACACAGGTAAAATGCCGAGCACAGATGAAACAGTTTATTATATGGCCTGACCTTCTCTCACCCTCCATACGACCACATGCTGGGTGACACTAGAAGTACGCCGCATACCTTCTGGTCTGATCTAGGGCCAGTTTTCTCTCCACTGATCCATACCACATGGCTAGATCACTGATCTTAAATCAGCATAAATACTTACACCAACAAACACCCCAGGTGAGCACTACAAAGCCGACTCACACCATAATCTTGCCCCCATCCTTTCCACCTTGCAATAGTGAAGTATCTGAACCAGAACATCACACACTTCAGGAGCAAACTGTGTTTATTGTGCACACACAGATTGTTATATAATCGCATACTAAACAATCTAAGTATTGATTATAGTTTTTTTAGACACGAAATTTAGGCTAATTTATAACCGATATATAATTTATGAAAAAAGAAAGAAAGAAAGAAAGAAAGAAAGAAAGAAAGAAAGAAAGAAAGAAAGAAAGAAAGAAAGAAAGAAAGAAAGAAAGAAAGAAAGACGACAATTTAACCCCTCATTCCTAAAGCTTGCTAAAATATTTCCTTTCTTTAATTAAAGTACACTTTGCATACTAAAACAAAGGCATCTTACCATTTCGCAGCAGCTCTTCTTCTTGTGTCTCTGTTGCGCGTTCTGGTGAAGCTGAAGCTGAAGACCCCGCGATGCTCCGCGTTTACCACAGTTTGAAGAAATTGCCGAGAAAAGTGATATTTGCGTGGGCGAGAGGAGGTCACGGGGTTTTTTTTTTTTTTTTCCTGTGAGGAAAAATCAACGACCACCTGCCCAACAGCGTGAAGAATCAACACGTTAATAAAGTCTCATTGGGGGGAGGTGTTTATCCTGTGTGTACTAGGCTACTATAAGCAACAACAACATCCGCTCGACGATTATAGTGGTAATGCATTCATGAAGGCTATGACTTTTCAGTACACAGTGTTCAGTGTAAGTGAAACGTCGTCATTATGCAGAATATAGAAAAAGTCCGAAATGAATGGCAGCCCCAGGATATTATAGCCTAATGGTATTTTTAGGTATACAGCAGTCAACATTTGAAGTAAATCAAAACCTTTCGTCAAAATTGTCCTAAAACAGCATCCATTCTTGTGCAGGCCTGTAGCCAGGCTGGTGAAATGAGTGGTTCTTTTTTCTCAAAAAGTGGCCCTTTTTGCAGTTATTTGCCTCATTCTCTATTTAATTATGAGATAAATACTGCATTTTTGTGACATTTTAAGCACTACCCAGATAGCAAGAACATTTGGGCCAAATGTGGGTGATAGCTGGCACATGTGGCGTAGGTATGGCACGGCTGAACAGATATGGGCCAGATTATTACCATATATGTTTTGCCATACATTCAGAATAGGCGGGAATGTTCTTTTGGTTCACAGCTCCTTTTGCAGTATGTGGGCCAGATAACAAAAAACACATCAGATCCTAGTAAGGTTCAGCTATGGCTGACACCGGTAAACATCGACTTCTGGCTGACTTTGGGATTGCATTTGGAAAACACGTGAAACTGAACACAGGTGTATCGTTAGCAGACATCTGCCACGCCACACTTCAGTTGCCAAGACTTCTGTGCAAGTTTGACATTCTTCCCCTCTTCATTTGCTTCAGGTAAGTGATAATTTGCCATTTAAAGTTAGTTTATTTAAATATTCAATATTAAATATAAAAGTTAGAACTCATTGAGTGGTTAGTTAATCATTTAATTAAGAAATGCGTCGAGTTGAATAGTATTTTCCTCTTTAAATGTGGTGTTTACATAACGTTAGTGCTGCAACCGTTTGCTGTTTAAATTGACGTTAGCATTAAAGTTATTGCTAATTTCCAATTATGACAGAATATGGTTTATTTATTATAGATACATATCAATTTGTGTAAATGTTCAGTCACGCTTCACTGTGGTTAAGTAAGGTTTAAAATAAAAGCAATCCCATAGGCCTAACATGATAGTGGAAGCCAATAGAAAAATTGTCTTATAATTGTAAAATAAACTAACAATATGGGTATAATGTTTCTGTACAATATAGAGCTGAAACTCAACAACAAACATTTATGAATCAACAAATTTTTGTTGTCTAATGGTCATTTGATATCATTAAATGTAATGTAACTGACTTGAATGTTGTAATGGAGACAGTTTTCAGCTCTTCTGGGTTCAGTTCAAAAGAAGAAGAGACCTTTACTCTTAATAACAAACTGGACAACAAAAATGACAGCACTTAGAAAGCATTTAATCAGAGCGATGTGATAATGGCACGATGTAATCTCTGCAATCTTCACTGCGACCAAAGTATGTTCAGTTATATTAAATTCATACAATAGATTTAAAGCAAATATACAGTATTGATCCTAAAAAAATAACAGTGAAAAGTTTAGAAGTTATTAAGCTGCTCAAATATAAATGTAAAAATAATATTATTGCATGTGTAAGTAGTTTGGTTTTTAAAGATTAACCTATGTTAGCTCTGTTTTGATAATTTTAACTTTTAAAAGGATAGTTCACACAAAAGTTGTAATTGTCATTATTTAATCTTCCTTCACTTGTTCCAAACCTGTTAAATTTCTTTCTTCTGTTGAACACAAAATAATTTATTTTGAAGAAACCTGAAAACCTGTGACAATTGACTCCAGTAGTATTTGTTTGTCCTATTATAAGTCAATGGTTACAGGTTTTCAGCCTTCTTCAGAGTTTGGGGGAAAAATTTTTTTTTTTGTATTTATTTATTTATCATTTAAGTCAATACACTACAAAAATGCCTTTCTTAAATTTTTCCTGTTTCTAGTCCAAAAAAAAAAAAAAAAAGTTCTGCAGCTTTATTTTACAAATCTGTACACATAATCTAATATGTCAAAACCTGGAAAGTGTCAAAAATGAGATCTAGGCAATGTGGGCTGAACATTTAAGTCAAGTGCAGGCCAGAAGATAATGACCTAGTAACTAGTGCTTGGGTTAACGTTCAAAAAGCTGGAACACTTTAGATTTGCAGAACATTTTAAACTGATTTAAAATACTGGGATATTTATCAATTTATAGCAATTGTTTAAATAATGTGTAATCGGTAAAAAAACAACGCGTTTGAAAATGGTCAATATTTGAAAATATATAATATTTGAATGAATATTTAAAAATGTCACAGATTATATGTATTTGGTTACATCACACAGTTTAGCATTTTGATTTGTATTGTAATTTTGCAGATGTACCTCCAGGTTGTATTAATGATCATATTATTTACATTTTTCTTCACTGCAGGTGCTGTCAGACTGAATCCTCTCACTCCCACTGCTTTTAACTCGCCCAAAAACTTGTTCAAGCACTTGAACAGAAGGCATTCTAGGACAACACTCGTCACCAAGGAGGATACCGGTGCCCAAAAACACAGCAGTCCAACTCAGCCTAAACAAGCTAAATTGGACTTTTGTGAAGGATCGGGAGTGAAGGTACCTTCTGAATGTGAAAAGAAGTGTAGCTGCTTATAGGGCCGTTCACATATTGCATCTTTAGTGCACGCGGGATCACATTGGGATTGCATATTGTGCGCGCTCACATTTCCCAAGCTCACCCAGTTGAAAACCATGAGTCACATGGCAAGAACTGACTGATCAGCTTCAGGCTTTGTATGGAATGTACATTTCTGTAGACTAATTACCTCAGACAAACACAGAACATCCAAACAATGCCGTGCTTTTGCATATTATGGATGTCGGTGGTTACAGGTATCCAGTTTTTTTCTAAATGTCTTGTTTAAAAAAAAAAAGACAAACAGGTTTGGAGCAAGTGAATGATGAAAGAATTTTAAGTTTTGAGTGAACTCTATGTCTTTTGAATTTGTCAAGCTTCTGTGATCAACCCATTGTAATGTTTTTCAGTGAATATTAAATTAAGAGCTGCAGTTTATTTAGTATTTTATAGGTATATTTTATCTTTTTTAAAAGTCACTTTAAAGTAATTAGTAATCTAATTTTTACATGAAGTAATCTATTACTAATCTATTTACTTTTTACATCTGTAATCTATTACTTTTTTAAGGTAACTTACCTAACACTGTATATGTATATACACTACCAGTCAAAAGTTTGGGGTCAGTTTTTTTTGTTTTGTTTTTTAAATAAAATTATTCAGTTCATCAAGGCAGCATTTATTAAATGTAAAAAAGATAACCTAAATATTTATTTAAATTCTTATTGTATGTAGTTTTAAATGAAATGATTACTCCAGTCATTATTGCTTTTATTACTATTACCATTAATAATAATAATAATAATAATAATTAATATTAGAGTGATTTCTGAAGGATCATGTGACTCTGAGGACTGGAGTAATGAAGCTGAAACTTCATCTTTAAAATCACAGGAATAAAGGATTAATTTAAATGATAAACTACTTTAGAACAGTTATTTTATAGTGCAATAACATTTCACAATTTTACAATTTGCACTGTGCTTTGATGAAATAAATGCAGCCTTGGTGAGCAGGAGAAGCTTATTTTAAAACTATTACCAGTCATACTGACCCCAAACTTTTGATATATATTTTATATATAATTATTTTTTTATTTAATTTTTTTTTAAACCTATGTACATTTATATGTATTTATGCATGTATTATATCATATTTGCATCAAAAATATATCACATTTATATTTAACAAATATAAAAATACAAATAAATAATTTTTTGTATTTTTCTGTTTGTATGTTGTTAAAATGTTTTCTAACTCTTTGTCCATATTTTGTTCAATAATTGTTTTATCTGAATGTAATTTGCATTGATTAAAGTAAACTATTTGATTGTAATTTTTGTTGTGTGATTGTGTGATCGTGATTGTGTGATTACTCGGTTAATATATGTGGTCAGCCACATGTGGGCCACATAAGGGCCACAGAACTCAGCCTTACTAATCTTGAATACAAGGCCCATATCTGGGCCACATAAAAAATGTATTACTTGGCTCAAGCTTGGTGGAGTTGTGGCACTGCTTTGGTTCAGTTCTGGCTAAAAGGATGTGGGCCAGTTCTGGGCCGGGGAACACTAACTTATCTGGGCCACATCTTAGCTGTTGATTTGGGCCAGATCAGGGCCAAAGGAAATTTGTTGACTGGGTAGCTTTAGCTGAATTAGCTTGTTGGATAGTCATCATAACCACATTTTGATGTAGCCTACCAAATATTTCCTAAAGATTTAGAATAAAGTTTTTAAAATACAAATTAATTACCTCATATGTCATCCCTGCTGAAAAATCCAGCTTAGACCAGCCTAAGCTGGTTGGCTGGTTTTAGCTGGTCGACCAGCCTGGTTTTAGAGGGGTTTTGGCCATTTCCAGGCTGGTTTCCAGCCATTTCCAGCCTGGTCTTAGCTGGTCAGGCTGGAAAATGACCAGCTTAAACCAGCTAAAACCAGCTTGACCAGCCTGGTTTAAACTGGACATAGCTGGTTTTGGCTGGTCGAGCTGGTTTTAGCTGGTCAACTTCCAGCTTGACCAGCTAAGACCAGGCTGGAAATGGCTGGAAACCAGCCTGGAAATGGCCAAAACCCCTCTAAAACCAGGCTGGTCGACCAGCTAAAACCAGCCAACCAGCTTAGGCTGGTCTAAGCTGGATTTTTCAGCAGGGATTAGCGGTGGTGTAAAGTAACTGATTACAAATACACAAATTACTGTAATTAAGCAGTTTTTCTCAGGAATTGTAGGGGAGAGCGGGGCACAAAGTAACACTTTTTGGTTTTGGCCAAATAATAAACAAAGTAATGGGGTTAGACAAACCATATATTTTTTTATCAACAACACATAAGCCTCTCCTACAAATGAGCACTGGAATTATGATTGTCGGACCTGTGGTTTCTGTGCAGTATTGCCAAAAGTGCCAGGAGTAAAAATGTTACTATTTACTCCACCTGCGGGGCAAGTTGTAACAGAGAGGGGGTTAGTTGTAACACATGCGTATAAAGGCAGATTTCACACAATTAATTTAAACTCAGTTTACTTTAAATAGCAGCTATATTTCCTCAGTAATTGGCTCATTTCTTTTTTATTCTACATAGCACAGTATGTTCATTTATTTATTTGTTTATTGGATAAACACATTTGAATCTATTTGCATTATTATCAATGTATCCATTATTATACAATGCATTTATTTGCATGACATAATTTATAATGTCGATTATACAACTCCATATGTTTTTTCTGCCTAAACAAAGCAATTCTTTTGTTGCCTTCTTTTAAGTTGAATCAAGTTAACATTACAAGCCACTTCAACTTACATCAATTAAACGGATTTTTAACACCAAGTTCAATTTGCACAACTTATAAATATATAAAGTTGAAAGCTGATAAACATTAAAAGAAGTAAAGTAACATAAAAACATCATGTTATCATGACTTTTTTAGTCATGTCATTTTTTACAGCGCGTTTAAAATATTCATTCAATCATTCATTTTCCTTCGGCTTAGTCCCTTTATTAATCTGGGGTCGCCACAGCGGAATGAACCGCCAACTTATCCAGCATTTGTTTTACACAGCGGATGCCCTTCCAGCTGCAACCCATCACTGGGAAACATTCATGCACTCTCATACACTACGGACAATTTAGTTTACCCAATTCACCGTTACCACATGTCTTTGGGCTGTGGGGGAAACCGGAGCACCCGGAGGAAACCCACGCGATCACGGAGCGAACATGCAAACTCCACACAGAAATGCCAACTGACCCAGCCGAGGCTCGAACCAGCGACCTCACGGCAGGCCAGTGGCCCGGTGGCAGGCCACATCCGATGCGATATAGAAAGTAAAAAAAAAGGGGGGGTTGGGGGCAGGCCAGATTGACCGTCAGGCCACCGGGAAATGTCCCGGTGCTCCCTATGGCCAGTCCGCCCCTGGTCAGGGCAAAACCATAACTATAGTGTGTAGATGTGTGAAATATACCAGAAATGCCATTATTAATTAGTTTTTACATCACAACAGAGATGCAATCGATTTAAATGTAAAGGGGAAATTATTCCCCCTTTTCCCTGAATTTGTAGGACATTTATATTCATCTAAGTAGCATTTTTGCCACAAACTGCACTTAATTTTTAGACTTAAGTTATTGCTTGCCAAATGTGATCTTCATTAAACGATAATATTTAAAGTAATAGTGATGATACAGTTGAAGTCAGAATTATTAGCCCCTTTAAATTTGTTATTCTTTTTTAAATATTTCCCAAATTATGGTTAACAGAGCAAGGAAATTTTCACAGTATGTCTGATAATATTTTTTATTCTGGAGAAAGTCTTATTTGTTTTATTTCGGCTAGAATAAAAGCAGTTTTTAATTTTTTGAAAACCATTTTAAGGTCAAAAATTTTAGTCCCTTTAAGCTATTTTTTTTTTCCGATAGTCTACCGAACAAACCATTGTTGTACAATAAATTGCCTCATTACTCTAACTTGCCTAGTTAACCTAATTAACCTAGTTAAGCCTTTAAATGTCACTTTAAGCTGAATACTAGTGTCTTGAAAAATAACTAATAAAATATTATGTACCATCCTCATGGCACAGATAAAAACAAAATCAGAAATTAGAAATGAGTTAATAAAACTATTATGTTTAAAAATCTTCTGAAAAAATCTTCTCTCCGTTAAACAGAAATTGAGGAAAAAAATAAACAAGGGGGCTAATAAATTCAGGGGGGCTAATAATTCTGACTTTAACTGTAAGTGATGTTCTGCTGCTGTGTAGTGGCCTATAAGCAAGAGACAAAATATATTCAGCATATCTCATTACCATGACAACATGATTGCACGCACTAGTTGAGGTCCAGCCTTTAGATCTGTGTGTGTGTGACCTTTTGCTCCAATCTTCCCACTCACCACCTACACAGTGTCTTAGGTCTGTTGTAGTGCATCAACTGTTCTCGCTCTTTTCCATTCCGCTTTTCCCAAAGGACCTCTAGGAAATCTGAAATTTTATGTAGCATATCCATTAATAGGTTCGTTTTCAATATTTAAGTACAGTATTTAAGAGTTTTCAGTTGTTGTTTTTTATAAATTGGCCACTACAATACCCATGAAACAGATTAAATATCTACTAAGTCATCATTATGCTCTATTAATAATAATTAATAATAATAATTCCTTACATTTATATAGCTACTTTTTACTCATACTTTGAGTAATGTTTACAACAGATACTTTTACTCGCACTACATTTTTGGGCAAGTAATGCTACTTTTACTTGAGTATGATTTTCAGTACTCTTTCCACCACTGGTAATGTTTAAGAAGTAACATATAGAGAAATAAGAAAGAAAATATTGAGTTTATTACAAGGTATTTGCACCATAATATACAACACCAACCCAGACAATATATCACTTTAAAGTATTAAAAGTGCTGATAAAAGTCATTTTATGAACTTTTCCATGTTAAAAGTTCTTGAAAAAAAGATCAAAGTCCAATAAAGCAATTCAATAGCATAAATAAACAGAGGAAAATAAAAACATGAATCACAAAATACAGAAAACTGCAAATGTATGGATATTTATTTTTACAGTGTAGACATAGATATCACCTTTTTGGAATGGACACTATATAATGTATAACTGCAGGTTAATGTTTAGCTACTGTCCACCCTATACATAAATCCTTAACTTTTCTGATTTTGTGTCATAACCCTTCCTTGTCTGTCTTCTCTGTGTTAAATTCATTCAATGTATCTTTGTTCGTATTGTGTCTTAACACATGGCTCAGCCTGTGTTTGTGTCCACCATGTGCTCCTCTGTTTCTCCCTCGTTTCCAGCTGCCACACCCCCTTGTTTAGTCCTTATCTAGTCCTCGTTAGTCTCAGTGTTTACACCTGGTCCTCATGTGCTTTCCTCTTTATAATGTGCTCTCTCCCCTCATGTCTTCGTTGGTTCATTGTACTTTCTGCATGTTTGCATGGTGTTATCTGTTACTGCTAGATGGTGCTTGTTTGTTCCGTGTTGTTGGTGTGTTTGAGTTGTCTTCGTCTAATGTTTGTTTGTATTTTTCAGTAGACCTTCTGAGCCCTTTATCCTGTTCATCCTTCTCAAGTTTGTTTGGTTAAGTCCTTCTATTTATTTTATTAGTTGCATTTGTAGCTTTAAGTGTTTAGTTCCTTGTTTTGGATTTATTCCCCATTTTATGTCAGTAGTCAAATCCTATTTATTTCTCTTTGCTTACATTTTCCAAATACCCTAACTTTCCTTATTTTAGATTATTATTGGTTTAGTTTCCCTTTGTTGTGTGTGTGTGTGTGTGTGTGTGGTCCTGATCCAGTCCTGCCTGCTGTGAGTTCCTGGCTGCCGTAGCTCTGTCCGGCTACCACTGGCGAGACCTCTACTCCCCACAAGTGCCTCTTCCTAAGCACTCACCACCGCCTGCCTGGCCTAAGCATCCCAGCTCAGTTTTCTATCCTCCAAGCTGTCGGTGGTCGCTGACCACTCTGTCCAGGACTCTCCAGTACTTCTCCTTCCGTCTGTTGGTGTCATCCCATATACCCCAGCTCTACCCTTGTCATCGTTTGGACTGTTTCACCCCACCACCACCTCACAAATCCATGTTTCTCAATAAACACCCCTTCACTCATTCTGTATTTGGGTCCTCCTTCCTCCCAGTCGTGACATTTTGACTGTAATGTAATAACAAGCTGCTTTGGAACGATGATTATTGTGCTTTACAAATAAAATTGAACTGAATTAAATTAAGATAGCTCAAGCATGCAATTTAGTCTAGGTCTAGCCTCAAGCCTGTTTACTGTTTTGGCAAGTTAATGGTACTTTGATACATTAAGAAAATACAGTGGGGGAAAAAGTACTCAAAACCTCATGTTTTTTTTTCTTTCTGGGCAAAAATATTATAAAGGAGGTGTTGACATGGAACTGAACCAGATTTTGGTAAAAACCCAAACAATGCAAACATTAAAATATAACAAAACCAAAAAACCCGAAAACAATTACGAATAACAACAATGGAATGACACAAGGAGAAAGTACTGAACTACTGAAGTGTATTTAATACTTATATATGGAGAATGAAGTCATGCGTTTTTCAGGTGTGATTTTTTTCACAGACTTCAACAGAGTGTAAAAATCTTGATGGGTCTCGTCTATCAAATCTGATCTTTAATTTGTATTTTATATTGGATTCAAGTCAGGTGATTGGCTGGGCCATTCTGTAGCTTGATTTTTCTTTCTCTGAAAGCATTTGAGAGTTTCCTTGGCTGTGTTTTGGATCACTGTCTTGCTGAAACGTCCACTCTGGTTTCATCTTCATCATCCTGATAATGTAGATGTTGGACTGAAGCAGATAATATTCATTTACAATGACGAAGGGCAGAGGGTTGCTGAAGAACTAGAGATTTTAGCTGCTGTCTGGGCTTTCACTGCCTTTTTACACCTCCCTTTCTTTATGTATTCAATACTTTTCCCTGTGTCATTTAATTTTATTATGCATAACTTCTTTTGCAGTGGTGGAAAGACTACTGAAAAATCATACTGTTGTAAAAGTACCATTACTTGCCTAAAAAAGTAGTGCAAGTAGAGTAAAAGTATCTGTTGTGAATATTACTCAAAATTAAAAAGTAGCCCTTTTAAAAGTAGTCAAGAGTAGTGAGTAATTAGTATTAGTGTAAATAGCTGATGTGTTTACATATACTTTGTGGATATGTGTAAACGTAACATTCTGTAGAGCATTTAGTTATTGTCCAGCAGGCACACAACGTCATAAGACGTTAATATTAGGTTAGATTTAGGTTGTAATGTCAGGTGACAAAATTCAATGTTTAGCCAACGTCTAAGGACAACGTTATTTTGATGTCCAATAACGACGTCAAATTACATTGATATTTGGTTGATTTTAGGTTGTGTTAGAAACTGACCAAAATCCACCGTCAAGCAAACATCTTAAACCAACGTCATATTCACCTCTAATGATTGAAGCTGCGGTCACACTGCATTTTTCTCCCCATAGACTTCCATTCATACGCACGCGAATGCGTCAGACTGGAAACACAGGGTCGTGCGGCAAGTTTCGCAGTTCGCTGCGTTGGAAAGTTCAAACTTGGTGAACTCTGACCTGCGAAATCACATCATATGATTGCGTGAGACCAATCGAGGATCAAAACATGACCTCTCTGGACAGAAATTTTAAACATGGACCAATCGCTCACTTTTTTAAATGTCTAATCATCTTGTTTAATTCCGCCCCTTTTCACATCGCCGTACAACAGAATTTCGCAAGCTCAAACTCTAGTGTGACTTCAGCTTTATTCGCAGCCAAAATCCAACATCTGATAGACGTCATAGTGGTAACGTCTACACATCATCAAGCTGTAACATCATTAGACGTTGATATTTGGTTGATTTTAGGTTGGCAGTTGGATATTGATGTCGGCCTGACGTTGGTTTCTGTTGTCAATCCGATTTTCATTTCCAAACAAAATGCAATGTCCCCATGATGTTAGGGTACAATGACAATCTGACGTCATGTTGACGTCTTGATCCTGCTGGGTGTTTAAACCATTTCGGTCATCATACATTAAACATCCGTCATCTTCTCATCAGTGACATGCATCTAAACAGCCTCTGGGTCAATGCGTGTAAAGATTTTGGACATCTTTTTGGACATTTTTAACACTGTTTGATGCAATTATAAAGCGCCAATGTCTTGAGGTTGTTCATTATGATGCGATTTACCTTCTATGTGCGATTTGATTGGACAGGAATCACAAGACTGATTTTTCTACTTTAGCCAATCACCACAGACAAAACAAATTGTGACTGCAGGTTGAAGGAAACACAGCAAAAATTCCAGTGTTAAATATACAGTGGGATTTTTTTGGTGTTGTTCAGTGTTAAAACCAGAGTACATTTTAATCCACGAGTGTGAAAGAGCGTATATTTAAGAGTTTTTTTCTTTTCAGTGTTAAACTTTTAACCCAATATGCAGTGTATTTCCCACTATGATGGGAAGTCCAGTTTTTTTTTTAACTCTAATCGGTTCTTTCAGACAAACAGTGATCAAACCAGTATGTTTTACTTAAACTTGAAACATGTCTTGTTGCATTTTAAAATGTAGTTGAATGTATTGAAATTATTTCTGAAAAGATTAATGAACATTTAATAAATTAAAACTATTTTCAACATATTTGATCACTATTATCTGTCACACACACCAATTGATAATATAGGAAAAAAGGTAATATATTAACACTTTGATAGGTAACACAGACTCCAGTTCAATGTAAGAATAAACTCTTACTGTGTTAAAATAAACTCTGAGAGTAATGTACAAATTTCACACTTTAGAAGGTGTTATTTTAACTCCAAAATGGAGGGAGTCATATGTACACCCAAGGAGTGTTAAGTTTAAATCAAATTGAGTTAAATGTACACTGATGTTTTTTGCTGTGAAGTAGTGGAGTAAAACTACCAATACTGCACTAATGTACTCAAAGGAAAGTAAAAGTACACATTTTTAAAACTACTTAGTAAATTACAATCTGTAAACTACTCAATTACAGTAATTTGACTATTTGTAATTTGTTACTTTACACCACTGATAATTTGTAAACTAATTTATATTGTTTTCTTTGCATATATGGATTTCTTTGGTTGTTTCTGTCATCTGGTGAAAAATTCTAGTCAACAGCACCTTTATGAATATGTTTTCTGAGAAAAACGATGACGTGTTCAATATTTATTTCCCCCACTGTATATGCAAATACATTAAAATGTTAATGTTCTGAGCTCTGTGCTCGTTTAACTTAAACATGTATGATATGTTCTAAAAAAAGTGCATGGCCGCGGTGGCGCAGTAGGTAGTGCTGTCGCCTCACAGCAAGAAGGTCCCTGGTTCGAGCCTCGGCTGGGTCAGTTGGCATTTCTGTGTGGAGTTTGCATGTTCTCCCCGCATTTGCGTGGGTTTCCTCCGGGTGCTCCGGTTTCCCCCACAGTCCAAAGACATGCGGTACAGGTGAATAGGGTAGGCTAAATTGTCCGAAGTGTATGAGTGTGAATGAGTGTGTATGGATGTTTCCCAGATATGGGTTGCAGCTGGAAGGGCATTCGTTGTGTAAAACATATGCTGGATAAGTTGGTGGTTCATTCCTCTGTGGTGACCCCGGATTAATAAAGGGACTAAGCCAAAAAGAAAATGAATGAATGAATAAAAAAGTGCAGCCTCATTAAATACATTTAAAGGCATAAAGTGTGTTGTTTTCATGGAAAATGTTGGACTGAGTTGTATAATATGCTTTCATGAAAGGCGCATGTTTGATCTTTTGGCGTTTAAAGACTGAAAACATGGCTTTAACATAAAACAGCGCATTTCTCATTTGTGGCAGCAGCAGATTGCATCGCTATGGTAACACAATGGGTCTGCTAGAGTGTGGGTGGTATGTTGCATACATGTTCTACATTTAGCTGCTGTAATTACACATTCGGCTGCTAAGAAACAGTCATGAAAGGCATTACTACTGAATGAATTGAGCATGGTTATTATGATATGATAAAGTTATTATTATAAATTACTAGCCAAGTAGTGACAAATTATTATGTCATTGCATATAGTTACACTGTAAGAAGTGATTAGTTACTTAAAGCGAGTAACCCAATTGCCTTAAAAGCAAAAAGTTGGCTTTACAAAAATAATGTAAGTAAACCAAGTGTGCCACAAGCCTGCTTTTGAGTGAAGGTCTCGGCCGTTAGATCGCCCCCTGGGGGCTGGCTGCAGTACAAGTCATAAAGCCCGCCTCCTCCGTGTTAATGAAGGAGACATGAGACCAAATTAAAAAATTAATTACACTTGCAATAAAATGTTCCGAAAGATGGTTCTGGTCAGTTAAGGCACTGGTTATCGTGCTGATATAGGTGCAGATCTTCATTTTTGTAAACAGTATGTTTTGAGCAGTAATTTAATGCTGGGCGTGTCATCGTGATTGACAGCTGTGATTGACAGTTTCTCAAAGCAGACGTCGGAGCTTCAGCAGGAGACTGAAGTGTTATTATTTGATTTCTGTGTTATTTTACCATGATAAAATGAGTTGCTCAGCAGTAAACTATAGTTTCTCACATACAGGATCTGGTGGAACACTGTTTATTCGGTAAGGTCAGGGCTTTATCAGTTTGCTGATACACGCCTAACCACCCAGATAGCAAAATACACTCGGGGCAGTTCCGGCTAGACTCTCGCCTGCCGGAGACTTACCCCTCGGCCCGACTCTGTCTGCTGTACCTACTCGTGAGCCTATGGACTCACTGCCCGATTCCGGCCCGAGTCAATTGGGCCAGATGCGGCGGCCGTTAGCGAGCCAACATTGCCGCATCCGAGCCGGACTCAGCCCGCGAGTAATGTGCGCTGCGGCCCGGAGCTGACGTGATTAAATCTTCATTTTATAAAACCTCACGTTTGTTAACGTTATTACAACCATTTGAGTTGATAAAACAGGAAACGCAGGCTACTATGTAAACGCAAAGTGTACATTAGCGAGTCTTTGTTATAGTGCAGACACCGGCGGTGAAGTGAGAAGTTTGGGGGGCGTGGTTGATTTGATGTACAAGCGTTTGGTTGGAAGTTCGATTCCGCAGCTCCTCCTCTGGCTCCATCAGGCAGTCCTTCTGCGCATGCCCAGGCTCCAATTTCAGCAGTCTTTTGCGACAGTTTGTGCCCGTCACCAAAGATATATACACTAGATATCACATAGGGACCCTGAGCATGCGTCAATAGCGCCGCCACATTGGTACAGTGCTCCTAGGACAAATGTCATTCAACCGCACTAGTCAAGACAGTGTGCCAAAGTGAAGATGCTGGACTTTAGCGCTGTGTACGGATGTAGTAACGAGCAAACAAAGAAAACAAACCACAAAGGCAGAACATTTCATAGGTAAGATTTCGTTTATGTTTTTGTATGTTATGAGCTTTTGCTTAAGAAGTGTTATTTGATGATAGTCTCCTACTGCATTCACCATAAGGCAAAGTAGCACCAACTCGCACTAAATTCTAGGCTTATGCTAGTTTTGTTGAATAAAATAAAACAATGTTAAATATGACAACAAGATGCTGCGCTGCCAGAAACTTGTATTATTGTCGGCTAAGTGAACGAGTCGTTCATAACGGAGATTCATTCACAAACGAATCGCTCCCTCCGTCAGAATGAGACGTGAAAGCAGGAGAGGGGGTGTGATTTAGGACATGGATTAGATCAAATTAAACAGGGAAGGAGGATAATACATTACCATGCACACTAACACATGCTCTTTGTCGGTAATGCCCGTGCGGTCACATCCATCAATGTAGAAAAGTGATGTAAAATTATAATAATTCGTAATTAAAAAAAAAAAAAATTGCATATGGACTACCGGGGAAAACTCCCGATCATAGATATATGTATATATGTTTATTTCTCTGGCTTTGGATCGTCACAGTCCTCCACTTCACCTTGGTCCCGCATTCATTTCAAAGGAGCGCTACCCTGTACAAAAATGGCGGCTCTATTGACGCATTCGTTCTAATAGACAACAGCAGGGTAGGCGACATCTAATGTATATATCTATGCCCGTCACGAGGTGTTTTTTCCTTCACAGCATTTAATGGAAAATGGTGTTGTCGTGTCGTCCATATTTTATACAGTTATTAAAGTAAACCCAACTTGGAACTGTTAAGCTGACTTAATTTTTATAATTATGCTTATTGTACTCACTTTTTTAAGTGAACTAATTATTTTTTACAGTGCCAGACTATATGTTAGCATGTCTGTTTTCAAATAATTACTGTAGTTATTACAATTTTACATATTTGGTGCTTCATTAAGTCTAAAATCTACAATTATAGCCTGTATTGTAAATGTAAATGTAATGTGTATTTATATAGCGCATTTATTGTGTATGGCCATACACCCAAAGTGCTTCACACTCATGAGGGGAGTCTCTTCACACCACCACCAGTGTGTAGCATCCACTTGGATGATGCGACAGCAGCCACAGGACAACGGTGCCAGTGCGCTCATCACACACCAGCTATTGGTGGAGTGAAGTGACAGTGATAGAGCCAATTCGGTGGATGGGGATGATTAGGAGGCCATGATGGGTAAGTGCCAATTGAGGGACTTTGGCCTGGACACCAGGGTTACACCCCTACTCTTTACGATGGGATTTTTAATGACCACAGAGAGTCAGGACCTTGGTTTAACGTCTCATCTGAAAGACGGCGCCCACTGACAGTATACTGTCCCCTTCACATTTACTGGGGCATTAGGACTCACAGAGACCACAGGTTGAGCGCCCCCTGCTGGCCTCTCTAACACCACTTCCAACAGCAACCTAGTTTCCCCATGTGGTCTCCCATCCAGGTACTGACCAGGCTCAGCCCTGCTTAGTTTCAGTGAGTAACCGGTCTTGCGCTGCAGGGTGATATGGCTGTGGCTATATCGAATATTGAATTTAGAAGACACACTGGAGTCTGGAAGAGCAGATTTATTTTAGTTACTGTCATTTTGCTGGATACAGAAAAGCTGGAAAAAAACAAATATAATAAATGTGTATTGAAAAAGTGATTAGTTTACTTTTCACATAGAAAAAAAAGTGAATACAATTTGCATAATAATACAAATTAAGTCAACTTAACAGTTCCAAGTTACAATGGGTTTACTTGCATTATTTTTGTAAAGTCAACTTGTTTCTTTTAAGGCAATTGGTTTACTCGCTTTAAATAACTAATCATTTTTTACATTGTAGTCTAATGTTTATTGCTGAAGTCAATAGTGAAATCAGACTCAGAAAACAGATATTAAACAAAAATATATTTTTATTCTGCAAACAGATTTCGGAAACAATTAAAACACTAAAAAAATGTTTCAGTTGTTAACTAGGCTACATTAGTTAATGATAACTAGCTAACATGTACAGGGTAATAAATACCATATAACAAATGAATGCTCATTGAGATGAAGTACAGAATAAAACCCACCATAAGCCTAAAGGACTTTATTCTGTGACCTTCCTGGATGTACTTTTTCCTGCTTTTGTACATATCTACTCCCCACCCCCAAAAAAGCTTAAGAACTGTGTTGACTCAGCTTATGTTAAATAAGTAGTTTGAATAAGCAGCTAAAATCTTTTTTTGAGTGTGTAACACAAACTCATTATGGATATTCTCTAGCCTTTGGGTGTACATCAGTTGTGCGCTTTGTACAGTGGTGCATTGTGGGATTGATTGAGTGCACTGCAGAACGACCAGTATGGTTTTGGACGCCACTGCAAATGGCTGCTCCCTCAAGTAGGGCACTATTTCAAGTCAAGTCAAGTTGTAGCTTTCTTGTCATTCCACTACATGTGTGGACAGTGGAACAGAATGTCAAGTCTCGCAGCACCATGCAGCTACTCTACATAAATAAACAATCAAACTCTGGACATAAGAGCTACTTCAAACCTATACATAACTAACATACTGGAGCAGTAATATAACTATACTACCTATGCATATACTATCCATACAGTGCATCCGGAAAGTATTCGTAGCGCTTCACTTTTTCCACATTTTTTTTATGTTACAGCCTTATTCCAAAATGGATTAAATTATTTTATTTCCTCAAAATTCTACACACAATACCCCATAATGACAATGTGAAAAACGTTTTTGAAATTGTTGCAAATTTATTAAAAACCTGAAAAATCACATGTACAGAAGTATTCACAGCCTTTGCCATGAAAATTGAGCTCAGGTACATTCTGTTTCCACTGATCATTATTGAGATGTTTCAGCAGCTTAACTGAGTTCACCTGTGGTACATTCAGTTGATTGGACATGATTTGAAAAGGCATACACCTGTCTATATAAGGTCCCAGGGTTGACGGTGCATGTCAAAGCACAAACCAAGCATGAAGGAATTGTCTGTAGACAGGATTGTCTCGAGGCACAAGGCTGGGAAAGGTTACAGAAAAATTTCTGCTGCTCTGAAAGCCAATGAGCACAGTAGCCTCTATCATCCATAAGTGGAAGATGTTTGGAACCACCAGGACTCTTCCTAGAGCTGGTCAGCCATCTAAGCTGAGTGATCGGAGGAAAAGGGCCTTAGTCAGGGAGGTGATTAATAACCCGATGGTCACTCTATCTGAGCTCCAGCGTTCTTCTGTGGAGAGAGGATAACCTTGCAAAAGGACAACCATCTGTGCAGCAATCCACCAATCAGGCCTGTATGATAGTGTGGCCAGACGGAAGCCACTCCCCGCCTGGAATTTGCCAAAAGGCATCTGAAGGACTCTCAGACCATAAGAGACAAAATTCTCTGGTCTGATGAGACTAAAATTAAACTCTTTGGAGTGAATGCCAGGCGTTACGTTTGGAGAAAACCAGGCACCGCTCATCACCAGGCTAATACCATCCCTACAGTGAAGCATGGTGGTGGCAGCATCATGCTGTGGGGATGTTTTTCAGGAGCAGGAACTGGAAGACTAGTCAGGATAGAGGGAAAGATGAATGCAGCAATGTACAGAGACATCCTGAATGAAAACCTGCTTTAGAGTGCTCTTGACCTCAGACTGGGGCGACGGTTCATCTTCCAGCAGGACAATAACCCAAAGCACACCACCAAAATATCAATGGAGTGGCTTCACAACAACTCTGTGAATGTCCTTGACAGGACCAGCCAGAGCTCAGACCTAAATCCTATTGAACATCTCTGGAGAGATCTGAAAATGGCTGTACACCGTCGCTTCCCATCCAGCCTGATAGAGCTTGAGAGGTACTGCAAAGAGGAATGGGCAAAAATTCCCAAAGACAGGTGTGCCAGGCTTGTGGCATCATATTCAAAAAGACTTGAGGTTGTAATTGCTGCCAAAGATGCATCAACAAAGTATTGAGCAAAGGCTGTGAATACTGATGTACATGTGATTTTTCAGGTTTTTTTATTTTTAATAAATTTGCTACAATATCAAAACATCTTTTTTCACATTGTCATTATGGGGTATTGTGTGTAGAATTTTAAGGAAATAAATGAATTTAATCCATTTTGGAATAAGGCTGTAACATAACAAAAATGTGGAAAAAGTGAAGCGCTATGAAGACTTTCCGGATGCACTGTACTTATGTATACTTAAGACAGACAATACAAGTACTTTTACAGAAGACAGAACAATATTGTGCAAGATATTGTGCAAATGATGTATTTAAAGTTGATGAAAACAAGTAGTGCTACAAGATTTGTGGTACATTTACAAGTAAACATTGTTTCCTTCTTGAGTCCTTATAAGGTGAGTTAAGTAATCTGTCTGGTGCGTATGGAGTGTTTCTACAGATGGTTTGTCAAGCACACTCACCTGTGTAAAGCACACTCAGAAATGCACAATGGTTTTTTTAGAGATATGGAGTGATTTTAAGAAAGTGTCTGGTGCAAATGTACATATTTAAGGTGCAATTTGGGATCCAGCCTTATTCTTTTAGACCAAAGCACAGAGGACTTAACTGTGTAATGGGGTGAACCACCACAGTATGCACCATAACACAGACTAAGCGAAAGTTTCCACAGGAATGCACTACTTGCAGATATGTTTCCAAACAAAACAAATAAATAAATGCGTGCCACCCTCTTACATATACCTGTATGTATAAGGCAGTAGTCTCACAGTCTCACAAAATCTATTGGCTCATTAAGGAGATCTCTAATTTCGTCACATCATAACACTGTAGTGGACGACAGAAACGTAAGGCAATTTTTACAGCTATTTCTGGTTGTATGCTCACCTTTGCCTTCAAACATTAAAGAGATAAAAGTAGTCTGAAGAACAAAACTGCCTGGATAAACAGCAAAAGGTCAGGAAATAGATTTGTTGCTTTGAAATGTCATCATCTTCAGAAGAAAACTATAAACTGGTCTCTAAATTATATGAATGCATTCAAAACAGTAAGATTCATTCATCAAATTGTTTACATAAAGCAAAAATGGGAGAAAGAGTCAAACCAACAAATAACAGAGGAAGACTGGACAGATAGGAGTGACACAAATTTGAGAGCTTGGAGAGAGTTTGGATGGAAAAATCTGATGACGTTTTTTATAAATCTTAAACTGTCTGCATTGCGTACAGGTAGGGCTGGGCGATATGGCAAAAAAAAAAAATCTAGATTTTTTTCATAAAGTTTGACCGATTCACGATTTCGATTTTTTTATTAATTTTTTTATAATTTTTTTTTTTACTGTGTAACTACCTTACCAGCTTACCTTGTTCATTTAAATTTAAATAAATGCCGAAACTATTTTTTTTCATGCTCACTTGTAAAAGAAAAGCAACCGTGTGACTAAACGCGGTTATGGCACTCTCTCATATAGGGATGCTAAACATAGCTACAATAGAAGTCACAGCACCCGTATTTATGTAGAGGTCATATGTTGTGCAGCTTTGGGCAAATTTTATTTGGAGAGAAAATTACCAAAATGTAACGTGAAGATTGAAAAGGATTGAAGGGGAAATAAATATTTCAAATCTCTGTACATAACAGAAAAATAAACAATGATAATGCAACAATAGTTTATCTGTATTAGTGGCATGGCAGAAATATATATTTAGACAGGCCTTGTCAAAGTGAGCGGGCACTTTCACTAATAAAAAATATAGTACTTAAATTATTTCATAACAATCAATAAAATAACAGCGGTTTTATATCAAAAGTTGGTAATGATATAAAATATACTACATTTTGATGGTAAAATATAACCATTTAAACGATTTTAGTATTTAAACATTAAATGACGAATGCATCAAGTTAAATATAAAAAAACGAATGAAACAACACATTGCATATCAGGATATAAAGGACTATATTTAGCAAAATGCTGCTCTTTTTATCTTTGTACTTTTATAGTTTTATTTTTGTTATTTTAATTATTTTTTGTCTTTATAAATAACTAACAAGCTATAGACAAATATCTGCTTGACATTTTAGAAAATATTTGTGCGTAGCTACACCACCCAGTATATATTAAGGATTACCGTGAACAAACCCCAGACGGCTGTGGGGACGCGAACAACAGCACGACGCGCGTGGAAACATTAGCGAAGTTGGCTGGCTGACTGCGGTTGCCCTGGCAGGGGGGCTGTTGTTGCTCTAGCGGGAAAATGTCCCGGTGTTCCCAATGGCCAGTCCGCCCTGGCGCGCTTCCGCTAAACCAGCTGTGGTAGCTCATCAACAGAGCCGCGACGTCAACACACAGAATCAGCACAATTCAGCACCGTTGTCTAAAAGTTTAGAACGGTTTGGCACGATAGTGGAAAAGCGGCTTTGATATTTTTATTTAAAAAAAATCGCGATTCCTCGATTTTGTAAAAAATAAAATCGTCTTAAAACGTAAATTCGAATTAATCGAAAAAATCGCCCAGCCCTACGTACAGGTATTAAAAGTTTGGGCTCTTGTTAGAGACAATGTGGAACCTCAATGGCTAACCATTTTCATATTTTTTGGGCTTACCTTGGGAACATGCCAGAAATTGTTCCAACTATTGACAAATACTTAATTCAAATACTTTTGGAAAGTAGCAGAAAAGCCACAACTCGAAAGTGGTTTCAGGTTAATCCTCAAAGAAGGGCTTAATGGATAGGAATTATAAAGGAAATACACTGTATGGAGAGATTGACGTTAATTCTAAGACTTGATTCAAAAAAGTGCAACAAGTATTGGCAAAAACAGACCGAGTATGTCATTGTAAACAATATGTTATAATGCAACGCAATCAGGGCTTGACATTAACTTTTTTGATCACCAGCCACTGTGGCTAGTAGATTTCCAACATTACTAGCCACTGGCCATTTTCAATAGCCACACTTTTCTTGTTGGGAAAATATATTTTATATACATAAATTTGACTTTGACATGCTAAAATGACTAGATTTAGATGTGTTATGTCCACATGCCTTCTCATTCATTTTACTTCTTGTGTGTATTGTGTATTAGATTGCTCAGTGTGCATGAGCAAATGGGTTGTGTCGCAATACAATCAGTTTTTATTTCACATGACTTTTCAGGGCTCAAAATTAAGAATTCAAGAAGAAACTCAACTCAGAGGAATATATTTCTATGACAACCGCTTTGTTCCCCAAACAAAGAAAAAAAAAAAAGTCATCATCTTCGAGCTTAAAGTACAAATTAAATTAAAACTAACCTAACCATACGATTTTGTTAGCTCACATTGCTAGTTTTGTGGTGAACAATTTGTGGTGAAAAAAGTGTTTGCTCTTGTTATTCTAAAATTTAAATCTGCACTTCCTGTTTGTTTTTAGTTAAACTGTCAGATTACGCATGTCTGAGGTATTGGGTGTGGCTAACATACTTAACCACGCCCCTCCAACTGTCAGTTTTGACAACAAACAGAAACGATGAGGATGAGGTGTCTGATAGGTTGTAGTAACTCTCCCCAAACCCTTTTTCCCAAGCATTCTGATGAAATGCCTACTTTACTACATCCAATCAGCTCGCAGTAGATAAAACAAGCTACACCCACTATTTTCTAATTTAATATTCGTTTTCTCTAGAAACTGCTTCACAATATGAAAAAAAAAAAACAGTCGGAGCTTCCGGTTCATGCAGACTTTTACATGAAGACACATTAATTGGACAGAAGTCATTCAGAAACTCATTCAACATCAGATCAGAAACAGCGAACACTCCATGTGGTTCATTACTGTCTGCATTACAATCAAAAAAACATGAAGCGTGTGCTAGAATATTCCTTTATTCAATGTGAAAATATATCCGCATACAATCAAACGCCAAAAAATCAGTTATCAAAAGGATTTTCAGTAGGAAAAATGACAGAAACCTATGGAATACAAAATTGCGGCGTTCTCACTTGTGCCCAATCTAGATGAAGGCAATAGTGTTTATTAATTACAAAAACAGTTATGTCAAAGTTACAAAAATGGAAGAAAAAAAAGTAGTTAGTGGTCATTAAAGTACAGACGTATTCTGCCTGTTATAACACGATGATAATTAGCAGGCTTAAAAAGAAGCAAAGGTGTATATGTTAATGAAGCAAAGAGAAATGAGGTGAACACAAATCACTGTAGCCCTTGAAACCTATGAATGAAATGATATGGAGTTAACAGTCTCCATGATACATCCAGGAGTATACGCAATACAGACAGTGTAGTATTTGGTATAAAGGTATAAAGTACTCATACATTGAAATTAGTATAACACATTGCATATGCATCCATCAGTCTTTTCAATGTACTCTGTGAGTGATCATACGCAAATACTTGTATATTAAAAGTTCAGTACATCAAACTGATACGAAACATTTTTGTGATTGACTGAAAAGTCCTTGATAGTCCATATGAAGCGTTCTTGGCTTCGCTCTTTGGCTGAGGGAGGCTGTTTTTTTTTATTAGTTACAACATGCTTTGAACATGTGATTAACCAATAAGGACATTCAATTAGCTCAAATGAGTTTGTTTGGGATTTGCATTAGCGTTGCATCATGGACTGTCTGACTACTTCCTCTAGGGATTTTCTAGAGATAAGAAGCCTGACCACATCTTCTTTCTTCTTGGTGAGCCTTTTTCGTGCCTGATCATGTGTCACCATGGTCATGTCCCAGCCATTCACCTGGAATTAACATCGATTTGATTGAAAACAACAACAAAAAAGGTTAGACAAATGGCAAAGATACAAGACTGTTTACTTAATGTTTATGAGGGAAAGAACTAGAATCTCATGAAGCACTGTAAATCAGTGGTCCCCAACCTTTTTATCACCACGGACCGGTCAATGCTTGACAATTTTACCGCGGACCGGGGGGGCGAAGGTTTGTAGGTTGCTTGGCAACATCAACCATTTTTTCAAAGGATAACAAGCTGACAAAACATTGCTGTCACTCTGACACAAGTTTTATTTATGGAGAAAATTACAAAGCACTGCAGTGTTTCGGTGTTCTGTGTTTACAGGGCTCAATATTGTGACCGTTTTGGTCACATATGCGCCCAAACTTTTATCTATGCTACCTCAAAATAAAAATTGTTGCCGTGCGACCAGTTTTCACTGCAGAATATTCATTGTATGCGCATATTTAGGTGAAATTCATGCAGAATGCATCTTTGCACCAAAAAAAGGGCAAACGTAGCGCCCAGGAATGGCTTAAATCATTGTTGTCATGTCAACTTGCTGCAGTAAACAAATCCCGCAATGCTTGCCCCGCCTTCTAGCTCTTCTTATTGGCCCTCTGCTATTGACCTTATTCTACAATGCGGAAGTGCGCTCGTTTTTTCCGATTGTTTTAGAACTTCCGATTCAGTTGCCTATGGAGAAATTACTAGGAATGATAAACGGCAGAAAACGATCAAACTACTCGCTCTTCAAACAAGTGTTTGCATGACTATACATAAAAAAAGTAGAATTGTATAATAAGAAAATATTAGCTTGCAACATCAATCAGCATAATGAGCTGTTTTTAACCTCTAAAAATGAATGGAAGTAAATGAGACCGGAAGTCTCGAGAAAAAAAAAATTCAAATGGCTGCGCCCGCTCGTACGCGGAGAATAAGGTGAATAGAGCAGAACGTGAATGGATTGGTTAATATCAGCTGTCAATCACTCAGTTCAGATCACTCAATTAGTTCAGATGACAGGGAGCTAAAGCTGCGAAAACGTAAAGGTCTGGATACGAGAGAATGGAAATAAAACTGACAGATTCTGTTTTAGAAACCACCTAAAGTTACAAATAATGGCACATCTTATTAGTGATCATGTGGTGAATGTTAATCCACCATTTACACTTTTCGAAGAGTGGATAAAAGACTTCCAGTGGGTTAAAGTCCGCTATGAAAATGACTAAAGCCATTCACCGTAAAGCCTTTGGGACGGAGTTTTCAGGTAACAGAGTTTGCCACATCTACACATTTTAAGCAAGAGATGTTCTAACGTTATTTAATCCTTTATTTAATCATCATGATTCTGTCAGTCGTGTGACTGGCACCGCGTTCACCTTCGCAAAAGAGCAAGCATTCACTGAGATTAAACTAATATTGCAGCTCATGAAAAGACAGTTATTGCTATTAAGATGACATATGCAAATAATAAAGTTATACGTCAATATCATCTGTGCAATATCAGACCCCACCCGTGAGAACAGCAAAGTTATTATCGTTAACTCAGTTCATCTCATTCACGTCAAGCAGTGCATGCAGGGCCAATGCGTGTAATAAATTAGTTAATATAAAACTTGTAACTTTGGTGATCATTTTTTGGTTGGTGTACCTAAATTTTGGCTGCTGCGCCTACATTTTTGAAGTTAGGAACACCGGTGCTACACGGCTAATTTCGAGCCCTGGTTTGTCTGAGATAATTAGTCTACCGAAATGGAAATAATGAACTTGCACAAACTCTAGAAAAGCGATATGCGAACTGTACCAAACTGCTGCTTGTGGGTTAAATTTGGGTGTTCAAGTGACCGAGATGTAACAGAGAGAATACGGTCATTTTTTAAAATAAAAGAATTTTCTAAATAAAAGATCGTTCAGACTCAGATAATAAATAATACAGAAATAATTAATGATTTCTGGCCTGGTACCATTTGATCCCGGTGGTTGAGGACCACTGCTGTTAATGACACAACCAATGAAAACACATAAATGAACAAAACTGTGAAAATGTAAAACTGCCAACACTGGCTCATTGGGAAAATGTGCCCAGTGATACATTTTTGAGAACCAAAAAATATGTGGCCACAATACTATTTCTCTTCTAGTTTGCTTTTGAAAACACTATCGGTCGAGTGTTTGGGTAAGGGGTGTGTGGGTCAGTCGACCGGCTTCTTTCATGAATGTGCACAAGACATACTCAGAAATGTACATTGCGCCTGGTGGATTTAAGAGAAATGGCACATATGAGGAAAAAGTGCCCCAATAACGTTTTTGAGATGGTCAGAAATGTACACTACTTCCTCTAGTGCAGGGGTGTCAAACTCAGATCCTGGAGGGCCACAGCCCTGCACAGTTTAGTTCCAACGCTGCTTCAACACACTTACCTGCAGGTTTCAAACAAGCCTGAAGGATTCAATTACTTTGATCAGGTGTGATTAATCAGGGTTGGAACTAAACTGTGCAGCGCTCCGCCCTCCAGGAACTGAGTTTGACACCTGTGCTCTAGTGGATTTGTAAAAACAAAAGGCAAAACAACTACTGTAGTAATGTTTGTTATAAATGATGTATCTGTGCACTTAATTATTTGATTAAAACCCAATTGCCCTCAGAATCTTTTATCAAACACCATAACTGTCCCTGCCCCCTCAAAATGACTTTTCCTTAGTTCTGGTCACATAGAATGCCTTTCAGCAGAGGCTATCAGGGCGTGTCTCATTTCTGCCCTGCTTTTGTCCATTGGTCAATCTTGCACTACTTTGTTAGTCACGCCCATCTTTCAATTATCCAAACAGTTCCCAAAAAACATACTCATGCAATACCCCCATTTTTATTCAGCAATCATTTCAATTGGATGTAGGTAACTATATTTGAAAAAACTACGATCTTAACTTCCATTTAATGCTGACTTTAAGAGACACAAAAATCCTGTGCAAAAAATGGCATCCTAAACTCTAGCATTCTCCCGAATTTTTGTGATGTGATGCCACTTTTACTGTCATGAAGTGATTTTGTGAGAGCTAAATTGATGATTGAGACATCCTACTTTCTTGTGAACTTAACAGATAAGAGCACAGCCACTGTTAGTTTGCAGGACCACAAATGTGGCATTTAGAACAGGGCCAAAATGACATCACAGCGCCCCCTGATGGAGATTTATTAATAAATACAACACTGAGCATTCTGATATTATAAACCCAGTTGCACAAAGCCAGTTTGGTATTTTACCCAGGTCAGTTTGTGTTTAGTTTGAGCAAACTCTGAGTTTGGATTGGTTTTGATCAGGCTTTACTCTGGGTTGGAGATCGCGAAACAAATATGGACTAATCTGTTGTAAGTAAAGGGACATATGTCTGATGCAACAATGCCACTCCCAGTCCATGTGTGGCTTTTTTGCTCCAAATTAAAATCTTTTACACTAAAAGCATTTAGAGTCAAAATAGTTTTCTGTTGCCAATTTTTTGAGCTGTTTGTGAACCTACGTTATTAAAATTGCTATAATAATATTCATAAGTTGCCTTCTTAAACATTTTCTGTAGCAACAGCATTTATTTCGGCCTTGTAAATGCGTTGAAATTTATTATATTTCTGATAATGATATTTCTTATCTTGATATTTCTTATCAGATGTGACTCTCTTGTGAGAACTGAATCAAACTGACTCTCTCATGTGTTCTGTGATTGGCTGTTTGCTGCATGTCTCACACTTTTACGTGCATACCCTCCCGAGTTAATGACCAAAGGCCCGTACACAAGGACGCTTTTAGCTCGCGTTTTCCGTCGACATTTAATGCCTCGTGGCTAAATAAAGCGCGCTAATGTGATCGTGCACACCAACACGCAAAACGGCAGGCGTAAAAGCGTCCTTTTTAAAGAAACGCCTTAAGGCCTGTGCACACCGAGACGTATTTTGCTCGCATTTTCCGACGACGTTTAACGCCTCGTGACTAAATATAGGGCGCCAATGTGATCGTGCACACCAACGCGCAAAACGGCAGGCATAAAAGCGCCATTTTTTAAAAAAACGCCACATGCTTGTTTTTTTGTTTTACAAAACCTTCTCCACCAATCAGATCGGCACTTTTGTTCACGTGCACGGAGTTACTGAAGTTACAGTAAACAGCACTTGGAGGCGCTCAAGCGCAAAACTGTCAATGAGAGCGCACACTGAAGAAAATGACCAAAGGCGATATGAACGTGGAGCTGCTTATTGCACTGGTGAACAATAATCATTTCTTCATCGCTAGAGCTGGAGCTGCTACTTGAACCATCATAGCTTGTTCGAATCGCCAGTAACTTTAACAACAAGCGTGTTAACTTTCTCTCTTCTTCTTCTTCTGTGTTACAAGCGGGTGTCAGAAGCTTAAAGTTGTGTAGTGCCATCTAAAGTCAAGGAGTGATTTTGCATACTCTTCTGCTCGACGCCAGTGAAAATCGCTTGGGTTTGAGCACGGAAAAACGTCACGTAAAACGCTGACGATAAACGCAAACGAAAAGCGTCCCAGTGTGTACGAGCCTTAACCCTGGGTTAACAGAGAAGGATTATATCAAGCATTGTGAAACAACTGAACCTGATCTTAACCAGTTTGCATTTCTTTGGATTAGTCAACCCAAAACTTACTCTGCAACCCAGAGTTTGTTTAACTGGTTTTATGCAACAGCCCTCTGAACAAAACCCCAGTAACTCTTAACCTGACAGTTTTGGATTTCTCACCTGCATAATTTTGTCTCCCACCCTGAGACCAGCCACTTCTGCAGGTCCACCTTCAGATACTCGTGTGACATAGATTCCCTGTAGAACAAATAAAGTTAGGAGTCATTTTTGAATCCAACGCACATACATCTGTTTCTTGAGAACATTCCTGATGTTTGATGTTCTGACTCCAAACACGCCTTCAGATCTGTTTGCTATTTAAAATGGCTACCATTTTTGTATAGAGTGATTTTTGACAACATGCATTAAAACTAGCTAGGGACAGTTTATTGGTCAGACATTCATTCATTCATATTCTTTTTGGCTTAGTCCCATTATTAATCTAGGGTCGCCACAGCGGAATGAACCGCCAACTTATCCAGCATATGTTTTACGCAGCGATTGCCCTTCCAGCTACAACCCATCACTGGGAAACATCCAAACACACTTATGCACACACATACACTATGGACTATTTAGCTTACCCAATTCACCAGTACCACATGTTTTTGTACTTGTATGGAGCACCTGGAGGAAACCCACGCGAACACAGAAAGAACATGCAAACTCCACTCAGAAATGACAACTGGCCCAGCCTGAACTCGAACCAGCGCCTTTTCTGCTGTGAGGCGATTGTGCTACCCACTGCGCCACCGTGCTGCCCCACAGGTCAGATATTATAACTATAAATATTAGTAGTATATGATTCAAACAATCTCCCCGTGTTGGCGTGGGTTTCCTCCGGGTGCTCCGGTTTACCCCACAGTCCAATAACATGTGGTATAGATGAATTGAATAAACTAAATAGGCCGTAGTACATGTGTGTGAATGAGAGTGTATGGGTATTCCCAGTGATGGGTTGCAGCTGGGAGGGCATCCGCTGCGTAAAACAAATGCTGGATAAGTTGGGGGTTCACTCCGCTGTGGCGACCCCAGATTAGTAAAGGGACTAAGCCTAAAAAGAAAATGAATAAATGTATGTGTGTGAATGAGTGTGTATGGATGTTTCCCAGTACTGGGTTGCAGCTGGAAGGGCATCCGCTGTGTAAAACATATACTGGATAAGTTGGCGGTTCATTCCGCTGTGGTGACCCCTGATGAATAAAGGGACTAAGCCAAAAAAAATGACAGTAGCCTCAGCAACAGGACAAAACTATTCATTTTACCAAACATGAGTTCTCACCTTGTCTGCCTTATCTTCAGAAAATGGATTCTGGCTTGGATCTTGATCGATTCCTCCTCCGATGCTAAATCCTAATATTAGATTATCCCCATCACGTAGTTTGAGAATCTCAATTCGTTGCTGAAATACAAAGAAAATTGATGTGACATCTCAACTCATGATGACAACTGGAAATTCAGTATCAAATTCTAACTAAATTGGTAATGCATTTGAAAATTCTAGCATACTAAATGTTGAAATGATAGGTATGTGTTATGGATGTGAAAGTACATTTTCACATTTGTATCTATGAACGTTTTATGTCTAATGTATAACTTAATGAAGTGACTTAAAGGGATTTTTGCAGAGCATAAAATCGTCAATGTTTAAAATTCTTATTTTTTTTATTAAGACTATTATGAGGGGGAAAAAACATTATGTGACAGAACTGCATAAAAGAAGTAACATCGAAAACACACAAAATCTGTTTGTAAAATCACCAATCAAACTATCACAGCACTTTTGATGAGACATAAAATTACACTCCATTATCATTCACCATCTGCATCTTTTCCTTGAGATTTTTAAGATGGCCACCAAAGCATTTTTTATGTACAGTTTTATTATACAACAAAATCACTTCCCATTCCTAGGCCTGGCACAATAATCAATATATCGACTTATCGCACAACACATGGACATCAATTCAATTATTTTTAGTGATGCAATGTATATCACCCATACATAAAAACAATTCTAGCAACATTTTAACTGATTGTGCAACATCTCTACCTCTACTGGAGTTGTCAGTATGGTTAAAAACACTATAGTATTTACTATAAATTGCGATACTATATTTTCATGTGGATGTCTGACAACTGAAAATAGATCTGGTAGCAGATATATTACTTTTCACCTTGCGCTTTTTTGTTAACACTAATTATTTTCATTTAGGATATCCGTTTTCACATTCTGATTCCAATGCCTAATTATTGAATTGGTAAAATTACTATAATTAAATGAAATATTCTTAAGAATAAAATATTGTGTGTTTTTGAAAGTGTACTTGCATTGTGAGATTATATTGTCATTCTGGCATTATATAATGAGAGGCATAAAATGGTCTTAAAATGACAATAATATCGTTTATCGCAATATATTTTGGTGCAACATATCGTACAACCAAAAATAGATATCATGACAGGCCTACCCATTCCTTAACAAGAAGGATTAAATGAGGAAAACTAAATTAAATTAAAAATTAAAAAGAGAGGGTACATAATTATCAGATTACATATAAATATATTACACATATTTTTCCAATTTTAGTTATAACAAGAGTTATTAAGTGCACTTTTACTACAGAAAATGCATGTATAAAAACATTTTTCTGCAAAAATGTTAAAGGAGGAGCATATATTAACTGTTTTAATTGCTTTTCTATTTTTACATCATTTTTATATACATTATAATCTCTTTTTCTAGCACCACAAAGAGAGGTTTGCTTTTAGCAAACTTGGATTTGTGTATGTGAAATTTTCATAATAAAAAATTAAAGTTTAAAATAAAACCAGCATCTTTTAAAGAGTAATCCTTAACATAATACCCCAAAATCACCGAAGAATATTTACAAAAACCTTTAAAAACAAAGTAGCTGCGATGCCCAATTGCAATCTAGGTAGTCCGCTCACTATGATTTAAGACACATCCTACAGCACAGCTGTGTGTAACCATATATGGCAGCACTACCTGAAGAAAACACATGAACCACGCCTGCTTAACCTTACATCACACCTGTGTGACATCAGAACAGTTTAAATAGAATAAAACGAACGATTAAAACCTATATTGATATCGTGAGTTAATACTTGGTTTCCAGACAGGGCTGGTAAGCTTTGTGCAAATGACATTAACGTTACATTTGAATGAAGCCCACACATACATAGTCTTTTTACTCATCAAGCGTTTGATTTTACTATATAATTATTGTTATATTAGTTAACAATTATTATTAATATAAGAAAATAAAAAATTGAAAAATTAGATGTTTAAACAATTAACAACTGTTCACTTTGTTCGCCCTGGCTAGCGTTAGCCTAGCATGCTAACCCTTTCCATTTTATCAGCTGTTAACTTAAACTCAAACTTAACAAAACACTCCTGTCATGTCATAAATTAGCGATAGTTATTTTTAAAAAGTTAAATTAGCTGCTTTCTTAGTCAAGCGACTAATCACTGTCGGAATTAAAAACTGTAAATCAGTAAAGTACAAGGCAAAGTGAGTCCACTGATGCTAGTGCAGCTTCGCATGCTAAAACTTTATCTTACTGAACGCAAACTCACCACGACAGCTGTGACAGGCTGACCAGGTATGAACGACATTTTCTTCTGCTTAAAAAGTTGTATTATCTGTTGGAACTGTCGGGCTTTATTTCTGTGAGTTTTCTCTGATAATAATGTGAGTGAGGGTGTTCGGTTCCTCCCCTTTGGCTATGTGTGTGTCATGTTGGGGCTGGGCTGCATTACTCACACACCCTGCCCTCAAGTCTGCATTGCACTTATTTGGTATTATTCGTTTTTTGTTCATTCACTGAATCAAATGTGTATGTTGAGTTTATGTGTATACTTATGTTGACTTGTTTACGGCCATATATATCTAAAATAGTGATTTCCAATCATTTTGTTGTCATTGCCAAGCACCACCACTGACTCTCCAGTAGATGACAGTGTTTGATCAGTATTGATATAATGGAACTCCATTAAATATTATTAACAAAGTCAAAACTGCCAATTAGTCTTTATTATTTATTAGGCTAAAAGATTTTCTCTTCATTATTAGAAACGGACAGATATAGTGTTATGTAGTTAACATGGTGTGATGTGATCCTTATTTTGATTTCAATTCATTTTACAATATTTCAAGGCAGTTACAACCTTGATAATAAAATAATGTTAAGTAATAACTAAAATATACATGATACAATAATGTAAAACATGTTGGAAGTTATATATAGTGTTACTATTTTTATTAAACTAAACATTATTAAAAAAAATTGTTTTACATGAGATAGCTCAGTGGTTAGCACTGCCGCCTCACAGCAAGAAGGTCACTGGTTCGAGCCCTAGCTAGTCTAGTTGGCGTTTTTGTGGGACGTTTTGTGTGTTCTACCCGTGTTGGTGTGTGTTTCCTTTGAGTGCTCCGGTTTCCCCCACAGTCCAAACACATGCGGTATAGGTGAATTGAATAAGCTAAATTGGCCGTTGTGTACGTGTGAATGAGTGTGTATGGACGTTTACAAGTGCTGGGTTGCGGCTGGAAGGGTATCCGCTGCGTAAAACATATGCTGGATAAGTTGGCGGTTCATTCCGCTGTGGCGACCCCTGATAAAATAAAAGGAATAACCCGAAGAAAAATGAATGAATGTCTTACTTGAAACCATTGTCTCTTAAATGAAGGTCAGCCTAGTATGACATATGCTTAATGTGCATTTGTAGTCCACTTCAAATCTTATATATTTTTATAAAAACTGCTCTGAATATTCGTGTGATAATGATATTGGATTATATGGATTATGATGTGTACTATTAATTTAAATGATGTTTTTTAAAATGCTCTTGTTGTATTTTAATAAAATGTATTTTTGTGTTTGTAAAATTTGCACTTTACATTTGAAGTAGTTTTTATGCATGTGATTTATAGAAAAACATTTTATGTGTTTATTTTTTCTGTACTGTTATACAATTTTTAATATTTTAATTGCATTCATTCATTAATTTTCCTTCAGCTTAGTCCCTTTATTCATTAGAGGTGCCACAGCGGGAGTGAACCAACAACCCATCCAGCATATTCAGCATGGTCGCCCACTGAAGCTTAAGCCCTTCTCACACTGTGAGATTTCAGCCACAATTTTGTCATCTGAGACAAATTTGGGAAATCCTAAACAATTCCTGAAATCCTAGGCTAAAATCTGTGGTCTTTGATCATTGGTTTGACATGTTCACAAAAAGCTGCTTAATGGCCATTGCGATCAGCTTTTCCCTCCGATAAACTTCTGGCAGTGTCAGAAGATTTAAGACACTTTCCAGCAGTGTGACAACAGCTGCGATGGGCGTCAATCCAAGAACCAACAGGAGCTCCGAATCTAATGATGCAATCCCTGTGACAATTCAAATGACCTATGATTTTCCTGGTTTTATTATTGAGGCGTGCTGTGTGCAAAATTACCGCTACAGATTTTTATGTTTGCTGTGAGCAATCATTTCAGAACACAGGATAGTGAAAGTGTCACTGGTGGATGACATCAAACTCTGGGGTAGTTTTCTTCCGTGTTTGGTGCATCTTCATTGTCATTCAGTCTGACATTATGACGGCAGAGATCTTACAGTGTGACAGGGGAGCCATGTTCGTGCAGCCTGACATGCTACAATCGTTCAGGATTATGAAGAAATTGCACAGTGTGAGCCGGCCTTTAGCAGGGCTGCTCCTGGTCAGTACCTGGATGGGAGACCACATGGGAAAGCTAGGTTGCTGCCGGAAATGGTGTTAGTGAGGCCAGCAGGGGGCGCTCATCCTGCGGTCTGTGTGGGTCCTAACGCCCCAGTATATTGATGGGGACTCTATACTGCTCAGTGAGTGCTGTCTTTCGGATGAGATGTTAAAACCGAGGTCCTCTAACCATCCCCATATCATAATTGGCTTCATCACTCAGTCTCTTCTCCACCAATCAGCTGGTGTGCGGTCTGGTGCAATATGGCTGCCGTCGCGTCATCCAGGTGGATGCTGCACATTGCTGGTGGATGAGGAGATTCCCCCCATTGTGTAAAGGGCTTTGAGTCTCTAAAAAAAAAACGCTATAAATGTAAGGAATTCATTCATTCATTTATTCATTTTCTTGTCGGCTTTGTCCCTTGCGGGGTCGCCACAGTGGAATGAACCACCAACTTTTCCAGCACGACTTTACGCAGCGGATGCCCTTCCAGCCGCACCCATCTCTGGGAATTTCCACACACACACATTCACACTCATACACTACGGACAATTTAGCTTACCCAATTCACCTGTACTGCATGTCTTTGGACTGTGGGGGAAACCGGAGCACCCGGAGGAAACCCACGCGAACGCAGGGAGAACATGCAAACTCCACACAGAAACGCCAACTAACCCAGCCCAGCCGAGGTTCGAACCTGCGACCCAGCGACGTTCTTGCTGTGAGGCAACAGCACTACCTACTGCGCCACTGCGTTGCCCTATGTAAGGAATTATTACTATTAATAATTAATTAGCATATGTTTCATACATTACATGCGCTTCCAGCTGCATCTCAGTACTGGGAATCATCCATACACACTCATTCACAATCATACACTGCGGGCAATTCAGTTTATTCAATTCACCTATAGCGCATGTCTTTGGACTGTGGGGGAAACTGCAGCACCCGGAGAAAATCCACGCCAACAAAGGGAGAACATGCAAACTCCACACAGAAATGCCAACTGACCGAGCCGGGACTTGAGTGACCCAAGTATGTCATTTTTCTCTGCATTTTCCACAAGCACGTTCTCTTCTGTAGAATTTGACCCTAACAAATATTTTCACTCATTATAAAAAAATCTAGAATTCAGACAAGTTTGACCAAATATCCTTTTCTCCTGATGGCAGTTTGTTTATTTGACATGTAATACACTACTGAAAATGCATGTTCGTCATAAACATTCTTATTACATAAGAGCTTGTTTTATTTTTTTATTTTTGTAATGCAAAAATACTTAATACTTCCCACTGTCGGCAATGTAAAACTTTGAACAATGTCTCCACCCCAATGAAAAATTCACTAAACCCATTTAAATAGGACAATCGAGGACACGGACTATGTTCAGAACAGCATACTAACATACTACTCTTAAGATCTCCGCAATATATAGTAGATTCACTGTGCATAGTATGTATCTGTATGCATATAATACCTGGATGACCATTTGCCAAAATATGCAAAACATAACCTGAGCAACACTGCACAGATTACTGTATCCTAAATGTGGCGCAGCATAAACATGCAATATGATGAGGTCACTGGAGAGCAGTGGAGCATAGTACTGTTTGATACATGAAATGTTGCATATTTCATACTGTTTGACATACCATTTTTAATATAAAGCAGTATACAGTAGTGTGGAGTATGCTAGTATCCCATTCCAAATATAGCCATTCACTGATTTTTCAAGTATATATCCCAACATGTTTGACTCACAAATGCTGTCTGTTATAAAGATTCTTAATGTACACTTAATCTACACTAGCTTTAAAGTAGTTCGCTATGCTCTCAAAAAGAAGGTATTATAAATTCTTCTTTTAAAGCTTTGGATCAAATACCAGCTGACATCGTAATCAGTCCTTTCTTTATCATTCATCTTGTCAAATGTTTTTTGAGAGAATTTGTTGATGCTCATGAACAAAAACATGAGGTATCCTGGTACTGGATGGCTCAATTAAACTGCATAGGAACATATGTGTCATCCACCTTTAGTCATATATACACGATCGACAAAACCCACACACGACATCTATCCGCACAGTTACTGTGGAGTCATGGGAGCAGCCTGAGATGGGACATGGGAACAAGTCCTCTGATTGTTCGTCTACTGTCCAGGCGCATACGGCCAGCTGATGGAGCTTCCAGAGAGCTGCATGTCCCGGATTAGTGTTTCGATTGGCGTCTTGCCAACCAGCCGCATGAAGAAGAGTTGAGAGATGAGGTTGGCGGGAACGGCTCTCAGGGCGGGCAGTCGCAGCAAGAGCCGGCCGAAGCGCTGGGGCTGGCCTGGATACTGCATGCGCTCGTACTCGGTCAGGGCCACCTGGGCTTTCTCCTGCAGGCTCTCGACGTGCGCCGGATCCGACAGCCCACATGCATCTGCAGGAAACATAGAATTTACAACACAGCTCAAATCACAACAGCAAACGAAGTGATTGTTAGACATTGATATTGTTTTCAAAAAGAAAAATACTTGGCCTGACTGGGCTAACTGAAATTCGTAAGTAGACTAGCATTTAAGTATGCTAACATATAATAATACAGGAGTGCCCAATCTGGAGATGTTTCTGAAGAGTTTGAGCTTGCGAAAATCTGTCGTACGCTGCGAAATGGGGTGGGACTAAACATGCGAAACTTGTTGCATGTGCTTGCGTTTCCGGTCTGCCACATTTGTATGTGTAAGAATGGAAGTTTCTGGAAGTCGAAAGGCTGATTTATATGTCTGCGTCAAGTGCACGCATATGCTCCGGCGCAGACTGTGCATGGACCCATAACCCTCGCCTTGGCCGTCGGTGACACTGTTGGGCACCTCTCAAAAATGTAACCACACATCGCAACAACGCGTAGTGCAAGTTCTGTGATTGGTCGGCTTGGTAGCCAGACGAGTGTGGGTGGGACCGCGAACCCGTTGGTGCGAGAGTTTACAAGTGTCGAGTTCTGTGAAGGAGCTCCAGATGGAAACTTTTGTTTTGTGTTTACTTTATGATTAAAGTTGTTTCACGTTCCCCGGTTCCCACCTCAAAATGAGCGAGGTTGAGCTACTTCTACAATAAGGTAGCGTTCAGAAAAACAAAACACCAGCGAACAAACTCGACACAGAAGAACATAAAAACCTCACTGCAAGCTAGCGTTTCTGAAGTGTTATTGCAGAGCAACACAAACAGCGTGCAGAAGTATAAATGCACGGCAAAGCGCAAGGCATGCACCGTAGGTCACACCGATCACTCGACGCAGAAGTATAAACCAGTCTGAAGTCAGCGGCATTGCTCGCTGTAGAAGTTGGAAATTTCTTAGCTTTTCAAGCGCAACTAGAGCGTCAGCCAATTAGATCGTTTTATGCAGATACCCCAGTTCAGACAGTAGCCGATTGCGGACTAATTTTATTGGCTGGTGCTGCTATGATGATCGCGTCAGCCCCAACTTCAGACACGCCCTCCGTGTTGACACTGAAGCCCCGTGTGAATCGGGTGCAGGTGAAGAGGGGGGTGGGGGGGGGGGGTTTGCTATCGGTAAGTAAAGATCAGGTGGGAGGGGGAATGAAGTTGGGCAGGCCAGATTCACAATTGGCCGTCAGGCCACCAGGAAATGTCCCGGTGCTTCCTATGGCCAGTCCGCCCCTGAGTGTGACTACAGTTTTAGTTGATTTAGTTGTTTTGATCAGGGTTGGAGCTGAACTCTGCAGGAAGGTAGATCTCCAGGAACAGGATTGGGCAGCTGTGTAATAATATATTTAAACCTACTAACTTACTAACTAAAATATTATATTCTGTAAAGAGTAACCAGTGCAATACTCACTATCCCTAAGGCAGAGTTTAGCTCCAACTCGCCTTAACTCACCTGCCTGAAAGTTTCAAGTGTACCTAGTAAGACCTTGAATAGCTTGTTTAGGTGTGTTGGATTAGGGTTGGAGCTAAACTCTGCTGGACACAGGCCCTCCAGGTTACCCCTGCACTAAGGCGTTATGACTGGATTTAGCACTGCCATATTAAGGAGTACCGATGGGGGAAAGTTAGGACGATACTAACTGGCACGTTGCAAAGTGCAGCAGAGTGAGTGTTTATTCTTATAGAAGGTGAGCGTAATGTATTTTGTTAGCATTGATGCTAATCTTCTATATGAAAAATTTGAATACATTTGTTCTGCTGTGCTTGCAAGGTCCTAGTGGAAATGCATCATTAGGGTCCACGTACTTTGGGGGCCCCCAGAGATCTTCTTTATTAGTATTAACCGGACTATCAGAGGGCCCAACTTTATATTCTTTAAAATTGCTAGTAGCGTCCATACCACTCTGTAACTCACTGATGGTAACTCACTAGGTAGCTCTTGGAAGTGGTGTTAGTGTCTATGTAGGTCTTAATAGCACAGTATAGTGACAGGGAGTTCTGACTGCTCGAGAGACATAACCAAGGTTCTGACTTTGTGTTCAATAAAAATCTCATGCCACTGACATCCTGCATGGTAAAAACATTATGTGTGTAACCTTGAAGTTCTGGCCAGATTCTCTTCATTGACCCTTACCTACCATGGCTTCCTAATAATCCCTATTCATTGAATTGGCTTTATCGCCCTGCTGAAAAATCCAGCTTAAACCAGCCTAAGATGGTTGGCTGGTTTTAGCTGGTCGACCAGCCTGGTTTTAGAGGGGTTTTGGCCATTTCCAGGCTGGTTTCCAGCCATTTCCAGCCTGGTCTTAGCTGGTCAGGCTGGGAGTTGACCAGCTAAAACCAGCTTGACCAGCCAAAACCAGCTATGTCCAGCTTAAACCAGGCTGGTCAAGCTGGTTTTAGCTGGTTTAAGTTGGTCATTTTCCAGCCTGACCAGCTAAGACCAGGCTGGAAATGGCTGGAAACCAGCCTGGAAATGGCCAAAACCCCTCTAAAACCAGGCTGGTCGACCAGCTAAAACCAGCCAACCAGCTTAGGCTGGTTTAAGCTGGATTTTTCAGCAGGGCGCTCTCTCCTCACCACCTAATTCTGGTGTGGGGTGGGCTCATTGGTGTTGTTGTCTTGTAGCTGCTATGGTATTATCCACATGTAACACTGGTGATGAGGAGAGACCCCCTAATGTGTTACTGTAGATTTTCTTTAATGTGTTTTGAAAGTCTATGACTATACATCCCAGTTTTCTGAAATATCACAATTTTACACCATCTTCAAAATAATTCACAACAACACTGCAGCCAACATATTGCTATTTACAGTACAATTGTGTATTGACATGTTTTTAGCACAGCACAGTTTTAAACATTCACCAAATCCTTCATCACACTGCAGTAAGACCAATACATCTGGAATATTTAAATTTGTAGAAAGCACATAGGTCTACTCACTGTGTACAGCATATTCACACAAATTAAATACTATAAGAACATGTTTTGAGCATGTAGCTTGTTTTTACCAATGTGTTCTTAAGGGTTTTAGCATGTTGTTATGCATTTACTAATGTGTTCTGCGTAGTTTGAATGTTACTGTGCATGTTCTGAAAGGATTTAGCCTTTAGCTTGTCTTTACTCATGTGTTCTGAAATGTTATGTCTAACACTTATGTGTTTAGAGAGGTTTTTGGCATGTTGTTATGTGCTTACTAATGTGTTATGAAAGGTTTCAAGATCTTATGTTTTCACTAATGTGTTTTGAGAGGTTTAGCATGTTGCTTTATGTGCTTACTGACTTGTTTGTAAAGGTTTTAGCATGTAGCTATGCTTTTATTAGAGTTTTACCATGTTGCTATGCCTTTCCTAAAATGATTTAAGTAGTTGTAGTATGTTAATATATGATAACATATTCTGATTGGTTCTGCGTTAGCATGTTCTGAGGGGTTTGAGCATGTTGCTATAGTATCACTGATGTGTTCTGAGATCATTTAATATCTGCTATGCATGTTCTGAGATTGGCTCGTAAGAGTAATCATGTCTTATGTGTTCTGAGGGATTTTGCCGTATTGCTGTGCTTTTACTAACATCGGTAACACTTTATTTTGATGGTCCATTTGAGTATCAGTAGACTGTCTGCTTAATATCTGCTGATACTGCTCCTTCAACAGACAGTTAACTGACTATAAGAAACTTTGCAAGTACACGTCAACTTACACTAACCCTAACACCAACCTAACAGTCTACTTATAATCTAATGAGAATAAGTTGGCATGTAGGTGCAATGTAACTTAAATTGAACGAAAAGCCATAAATATAAAGTGTGACCCTAACACCTTCTGAATACATGTTACTAAGGTGTTCTTAGTGGTTTTAGTGCATTGATTTGCATTTGCGTTCCCCCGCACTCACTTTTGGTGATTTACACCTACCTAACTTTAAATAGTAACAGTTCCTGACTCCAGTAAGCTACAAACACAAACTATGTATCATTGGAAAGAAGACAATTGATCTTTACTGTGGTAAAAGGGGAAGTTACATGCTCAAAAATATAAAAAGTTATACATTATGAAGTCATGAGGAATTTTTTTTAATTGTGTTCAATATTTGTTTTTACATATACAAACACAAGAAAACAGTAATGTAATGTCCTAGAAAAAATATGGCTTGAAAGCCAAATGTTTCATGAGTTTATATTTCAAATTTGATTTAGATAGCATGCAAAATTATATTTCTGTAAAAAGTTTTCTGAGGCTATATTGGTATCCTTCTTTCCCTCACTGTCAGAGGCATTTTCTCAAACCTGACCTTCTGAAACTAAAGCCTGGTTTATACTTCTGCGTCAAGTGATCGGCGTGACCCACGGCGCAAGCCTCGCGCATAGCCGTGCATTTATACTTCTGCGCGTTGTTTCTTTTTCTCTGCAATACACTTCCGAAACACTAGCTGGCAGTAGGTGTTTATGTTTCTCTGTGTGGAGTTTCTTCGCTGGTGTTTTGTTTTTTCGGAACACTTCCTTAATGTACAAGTGGCTCAAATTTGCTCATTTTGAGGCGGGAATCGGCAGACGTGCAACAACTTTAATCATAAGGTAAACACAAAACAACAGTCTCCATCCGGAGCTCCTGCACGGGACTCCACACTTGTAAACCCTCGCTGCATCGGGCGCGTAGCTCTCACCTCTGCCCACACTCGTCAGCGCTACCAAGCCGACCAATCATAAAGCTTGCACTACGCGTATGCGTGACATTTTTTGAGAGGTGGTCGTCAACGTCGCCGACGGCCAAGGCGAGGGGCTATGCGTCCACGCGTAGGCTGCGCCATAGCATACGCGTGCGCTTGACGCAGAAGTATAAATCAGCCTTAAGACATTAACAGTTGCTGAACAATTTGGTCTCCATTCACAGTTCATATATCTTTGGAAAGAAGATACTTTGGGCTTTATTATCCATCATCCGGAGTTTATAATGCTCAAATTGAAAAAAAGTTATCAATGCTTAAGTAATGTTAAAAAAAAAATGCACCGCAATAAACATTTTTTTATTTCATAAACAAATATATGAAATGTACTGAGGTTTCTAACAACTATTTATTAGTCTTTTTACATACCACTTATTTTTATAATATCCTATATAATATAATAATTTAATAATCCTATAATTTTAATTATAATCACAACTCAACATTGCAGATCCTGCCATGTGACTATTGCAGATTCACACATTGCGATATCGATGCTGAAACGATATATTGTGCATCAAGGGTGTAGATTTGCTCTTGACATTAGTGGCGGCTTATGAATTCCCCCATTTTATTTTATATATATGTGGCAAAATCACTTTGCAGTAACACTAGCAATGCCATTCGATTTATTTTAATCCACTCTCAATACAATTCATTAAGTTAAATTGAGAGATAGTGTAATGTTAAAGGACTATTTCGAAACTAACTTCCGTTTATTTTAGCCATAGTGCAAATGAAACACGTCTCATACATCAGTATTAATAAAAGTAAATAGAGCGCAGGCTGTAGTTTTTCTGACAAATAGTTTCAACTAAAATTTGACAAGCTAAATATGATTTAAATTAAACCCTCTCTTTGTCAGTTACTAAACAGTCCTTTAACATAACACTATCCCTTAATTTAACTTAATAAATTGTATTGAGAGTGGATTAAAATAAATCGAATGGTATTGCTAGTGTTTTTGTAAAGTGATTTTGCAGCGTATAAAAAACGGAGGAATTCATAGGTCGATTGTTTCAGTATCGATATCGCAATATGCGAATATGCAATAGTCACATCGCAGGATCTGCAATGTTGAGTTGTGATTGTAATTAACCAGAAAACACAGATTTTTTTAGCCCTGCATGTAACTATGTAAGGTTTCAAGCCAATTTAAAACATTTTGGGGGTTAGAAATTATCAAATGTGTAGCTTTAACAAAGGATAATTGCTTTTAATTATTTGTACAATGAGGACTATAGTAGTCAACATTTGAAGTGGATCACAAAAGATCAAGAATGCATGTCATTGAATAGTTTTAGGGCAACTTTGATGAAAGGTTTTGATCTGCTTCAAATGTTGACTACTTTACACAGTGTTATTTTACATTTGATTTAATATCGGTACCTCAAAACAGTTAAGACTGTCCAGAAAACCATAAATCACTGTTGATTTAACTTGTATCTTTGATCTATTTTATTAATATATACTTGAAATATGTTTATTATACTTTATGCAGATTAACTCCCCTACAAAATCAACACCATCAGTTTAAACTTATGAATTCTTTCCAAATAGAGTTATTAGTCATATTGTTGAATTGTATTCATATCGCAATATATGTAGCAATGTTTTTTTTTTCCAATATCATGATGTACAGTTGAAACCATAAGTTTACATACACTGTATAAAAAGGCACAAAACCATTTTTAAAAAGTCAGATGTTGATGTGACTAAACTTTTTCTCTTTTAGGTAAGTTAGGATTATCACATTTGTTTCTGTTAACATAATGAGAGAGATATTCTTTGAGAAATTGTTATAACTTTTCTTGAAAGTCAAGTTTACATACAATAAGATTATTCTGCCTCTGAAAAAGCTCAGATGATGGTGTCAAGGTTTTGGAAGTTTCTGATTTGCTAATTGACAACATTTGAGTTAATTGGAGGCACAACTGTAGAATAGTATTTAAGGAAAACCTCAAACACACTGCTTCCTTGTGTGACAACATGGAAAAATCAACAAGCCAGAATCAACAAAAAAGCCACATTACAATTTGCTAAATTACACTGGGAAAAAGAATAATTTTGGGAGACATGTCCTGTGGTCTGATAGAACTAAGATTGAACTGTTTGGCCATAATGACCAGTGTTACATTTGGAGGACAAAGGGGAAAGCTTACAAGCTTAGGAACACCATCCCAACTGTGAAGTATGGGGGCGGCATCATCATGTTGTGGGGCTGTTTTGCTGCAGGAGGGACTGGTCCACTTCACAGCATAGATGGCATCATGAAGAAAGAACATTGTGTAGAAATACTGAAGCAACATCTCAAGACATCAGCCAGGAAATTAAAACTTGGCCACAAATGGGTCTTCCAAACAGACCATGACTCTAAGCATACTGCCAAATTAGTTAAAATGTGCTTTAAGGACAACAGAGTGAATGTTTTGGAGTGGCCATCACAAAGTACTGAGCTCAATCCTATAGAAAATTTGTGGGCAGAGTTGAAAAAGCTTGTGCGAGCAAGACAGCCAACAAATCTGACTCAGTCACACCAATTCTGTCAGGAGGAATGGGCCAAAATTCCTTCAAACTATTGAGAGAAGCTTGTGGAAGGATACCCAAAACATCTGACCAAAGTTATACAGTTTAAAAGCAAAGCTAAAAAAATACCAAGGAAATGTGTGTAAACTTCTGACTGTCTAGAAATTAATAAAAAATTCTCAAAAAAAATTCTCTCATTATTCTGGCATTTAGCAAATGTAAATCATTTAGGTAATCCTAACGGACCTAAAATAGTAAACATTTAGTATAATTTACCATCAGACATTTTTTTAAAAAGTATGTAAACTTCTGGTTTCAACTGTATATCTAACTACACTTGATGTATATCTTGATGAAAAAAAGAATCATTTAGTGAGAATTTTATAATACAGTACTTTTGCAGTGTATCTCTCACCTGGTGAGAACAGAGCGATGGCTTTCAGACAGCTGTATTCAGCAGAATCCACCTGCAGTCGTGTCAGCTTGTCCACCTGGTCCTGAAAGACCCGCACCTGGTCCATGAAGGACACGACGCGGTCAGCGGGCATAGGGGAGGAGTGAAACCCAGCAGCTGCCAGCAGAGGGGCCGTGTGCAGGGGCAGCGCTGACTGAGCTGCATTCAGGATGAACAGTTCACTCCAGCTGAGCCTCAGAAGGGCCACCTGCTCCGACACCGGCAGGTCAGGAAAATAGGGAATATTCCTGGCCCACTCGATGGTGCTGAACAGCAGCCGGGCTGCAAGCTCACATATATTGTCTATGCCCATCATGGAGCTGTTGGCGCCAGGGAGTTGCTGGCCACACTGGGCTCCATAACGGCTGTTGGGGTACGGCTCTGCTCTCAGTAGTTGAGAGATGAGTTCAGACACTGGCTGACCATTGAAGAAATCAGCACCCATGCCCGGACCTCCTCCAACATCACCACCTGCTCCAACCATCGAGGCTGGGCTGATGCCTGCGTGGGACGGAGGAATTCGGCCACGCTGAACAGCTGATAAAAAAGAGGAGGGGAAAAACTCAGTATAATGATCCAAACAGATAATCTTGTTTTGAATAATGCAAGTAACATCACACTAACAGAGTTATAAAAAAATAGATATTATAATATGCATAAATGGTTTACTATGGGTTTGCTGACCTTCTTTCCTCATACCGACCCGGAAGCACTTCTTCAGACGGCAGTACTGACACTGGTTACGGTGATGCTGATCGATCTGACATTCTCTGTTTGATCTGTAAATGCAGGATAGATACCTTTGAGATAATATAATACATGAGAGGAAGAATATTTAAGATTTAACACTTTGCAATAGGATTCAAATAAATAGTGAGTTGTAAACCTCACAGTTTTTAGTTTTGCTATGTTGCATGATAATAAAAAAGTCACGATCAGATCTTCCCTGCATATTATTTAAACCTCTGCTTAATGCCATTTCCATGCCAAGAACAGATACGATTACAATAAATAAAACAAAAACACTCTTGTCTTATTCTATCTTGGCATTTGTTATATTGAGACTTGGGAATTTGCAAAAACACTAGTATTTACATGCCATCTTCACAGTAATTAAAGACAATCACCATTTTAAAAGAATCCACTGATTGTTAATTGACTGTATTATCCACTCAATCTCTTTCCTTTGGCTTATTTCCTTCTTTCATCAGCGGTCGCCACAGCAGAATGATCTACCAATTACTCTGGCACAGGTTTTACTGGCTGATATCTATTTTGCCTCAACTCAGCCCTGAGAATACGTTATCTCTTGCAACCCCCAGAGCTGGGAAACACCAACACACTTACTCACGTAATTCAAAGGTCGCCACAATGGAATGCCAACTATTCCAGCATATGTTTTACGCAGTGGATGCCCTGCCAGCCACAACCCAGTACTGGGAAATACCCATCCACTCTCGCATTCACAAACACCCTCATACACTACAGCCAATTAAGGCCCAATCCCAATTCTATTTTTGTACCCCTTCCCCTTCCCCTTGGCCCTTAAAAATGAGTGTCAAGGGAAAGGGTTTCAAAATTTACCCTTAGGAATTGGGACAGCACTACAGCACCTGCACACGTCATCATATGTCTTCGCGATCTCTTGCTTCATATGAGATCAGACAGTTGTGTTATTTTTTGGTATTTATCTTCAGGAAATCACTGAAGGCATATATTATGTTATCATAACGATCTAATGTGGCAATAAGATCTTAACTAAACTGCGCATTTACACAGTGGCCACATTCATCTATGTAAACACACCAAAAACAACATTATAGCAGACACTGTAAAAAACTCATTCTCAGCCACTAGACTTTTCTGACAGGGTATTCGAGTGTCATCGAGTGTCAGAATGTTGTGGGACTGCTGTACAGGAGTTATGATTATGGATTATAGATCGCGAAATTTAGCGGTTTTTGTTTTAGTGTTTTTTTTTTTATAAAAGCGTGACGGTAAAACACGAAAGCAGTTGTCAGTGTATTAAAACATGTGTTTGTTTGTTTGTTTGTTGTAAAAATTTGTAATAATGACAAAAAAATACTAATTTGTGGATCTTCCGGGTGCAGCGAAACTGCCTGGTGTGTTCTGGCTGGTGTATTCTGGGAAATTTTCTTACCCCTTGGTTTCGAGTGTGGTCCTAAAAAAATCTTCGTTCGAAGGGCTATTTACCCTGTCCCCTTAGCCTTATGCCTTCAAGCTAAAGAGAATTGGGACAATAATTGGATAAGGGGAATGGCTAAGGGGTAGAATTGGGCTTGGGCCTTAGTTTATTCAATTCACCTGTTCAATGAGTCAATTCACCTATACGCCATATCTTTGGACTGCGGAGGAAACCGGGGACCTGGACGAAACCCATGCCAACACGTGAAGAAATCTCCACACAGAAATGCCAACTGGCCAAGCCGGGACTCGAACCAGCGACCTTCTTGCTGTGAGGCGACAGTGCTAAGCACTGAGCCACCGTGCATCCCTTATGGACAATTTATCTAATTCACTCATACCACATGTATTTGTACTGTGGGTAAAGTGACTGTTACTATGTTAATTAATTGCCATAATGCCCAAAAGAAGTTTACAATGATCTATAATGCACAATACAGAATATCAATGATAGACTTATTTACAAGAACAAGTGTGAATAATGCTGTAACCTTCAAATTTTAAGCCAGTGAATTTCTAACCCTACAGGAAATAGCATATTAATTTTGGTTGCATTGTTATAATCTAGCAAATATAACTCAATCTTTGGACCATTTAGTGAATTACTCTCTATCCTTGTGAGCTGTCATACGTGAAGAGCTCTCAAGTGATTCCCAGGTAAATTATGGCGAAACCTTGGCACAAACACAAAGGACGCAGTTCTGTTCACTCATTCCTAAAGTTCCCATGGCAGCAGGGCTAATGTTAGATCTGCTGCAAGAGGCCAATTATACACACAACATGCACATTTGTGACTCGACAGCCATGTACTGTATCTTTGTGCAACATTCAGCTGTAAAAGCGTTTTTTTTTTTTTTTTTAATGGAAAATGAATATGTAGCATGTTGCTACCATGACATGCTGTGGATGTTTTTGGATGCCTGTTAGCAATTATTGTGAAAAATTGAGATTAGCAAGCCTTAGTTACTGGAATTCATCATAGTTTGCTGTTCAAAAATGCTATTGAAAAGACATGTTGACATCCAAACTGTGTTTTAACCTAAGAGCTGAAGTATATTTAAAGAACGTGAATGCAAAGGCTGCTAGTTAGCTTGATTTCTGTTGTCTCTTTTATATGCCTCAGAATGTAAACTCTACAACAGGTTGTTTTTGTTCTGAGCTACTGCCAAGGCTGAGCTACAGTTTGAAAAACAAAAGTGTGTTTCTAAGAAAATGATTTAAAGCTTGTTAATAACACATGTGACATATAAAGTTAGCATGATCACCCAACCCTGCTGAAAAAACCAGCTTAAACCAGCCTAAGCTGGTTGGCTGGTTTTAGCTGGTCGACCAGCCTGGTTTTAGAGGGGTTTTGGCCATTTCCAGGCTGGTTTCCAGCCATTTCCAGCCTGGTCTTAGCTGGTCAGACTGGAAAATGACCAGCTTAAACCAGCTAAAACCAGCTTGACCAGCCTGGTTTAAGCTGGACATAGTTGGTTTTGGCTGGTCAAGCTGGTTTTAGCTGGTCAACTCCCAGCCTGACCAGCTAAGACCAGGCTGGAAATGGCTGGAAACCAGCCTGGAAATGGCCAAAACCCCTCTAAAACCAGGCTGGTCGAACAGCTAAAACCAGCCAACCAGGTTAGGCTGGTTTAAGCTGAATTTTTCAGCAGGGAATCCAAATACACCCCTACTACTACCCTACTATGCATAATGTTTCTTTCCTAATTTATCTGTCCATTGAGACCCAATTTGCACCTGGTTTTAGGATACATTTTTATTCAACAAGTGGATGATGTTAAAAGCAGGTATACAAGGGGTCTAAAACGTTTTGATCTTGTCCGTTTTTGACCACTTCCAGAGGTAGTGGTCTAATTTGAAGGTGAAAAAAATGAGAAAAGTGAATGCTCGCTTACTGTTCTAAATCTAAAACAAACCTGCTACAGTGTAGTTTTGGAGCTATTCAGAAAACAATTAAAAGCCGCTGCTAATTGTGATGCCTCAATAAACTCAATATGTAACTATTTATTAATAACTGGAATCAAAACAAATGACAGAAAATTCGAAGTGTATCTGTCTGCAGACTGCAAGACTCCTATAACATGAAGGTGCATAACTTGTAGTAAGTTAGAGAGGTTTAGCTTGCAGTTATCGCGATCCCATTGAACCATGCAAGATGTCACAACGAGATGTTGTTGGCAAGATGGCAGAAATACTTACCAGAGAACATTTTCAACAAATGTTTTCATGAGTTTTCTCTAAAGTTATCCACAACCAATTCATTTGATATATCATTATATTCATTTATTTGGCAACTTCACTTGCTGACTTCTTCATCCATTTAATGATGGTTAGCCTACTTGGTGTTGCCCCCTGTGGTTGCAAATAACAATACAATAATGAGCGCGTCAAGTATGAAAGTCTCCGCCACTTATGGATGTATGTTAAAAACTGTGATGGTTGGCTTTAGGGTTTGGAAAGGTGTAAACGTTAATAACTGTGATGGTTGGGTTAAGGGTTGGAGTAGGTGTAGAAGTTAATAACTGTGATGGTTGGGTTAAGGGTTGGAGTAGGTGTAGATGTTAATAACTGTGATGGTTGGGTTAAGGGTTGGAGTAGGTGTAGAAGTTAATAACTGTGATGGTTGGGTTTAGGTTTGGAGTAGGTGTAGACATTAATAACTGTGATGGTTGGGTTAAGGGTTGGAGTAGGTGTAGATGTTAATAACTGTGATGGTTGGGTTAAGGATTTAAGTAGGTGTAGATGTTAATAACTGTGATGGTTGGGTTAAGGGTTGGAAAAGGTGTAGACGTTAATAACTGTGATGGTTGGGTTAGGGGTTGGAGTAGGTGCAGATGTTAATAACTGTGATGGTTGGGTTTAGGTTTGGAGTAGGTGTAGATGTTAATAACTGTGATGGTTGGGTTAAGGGGTGAAGTAGGTGTAGATGTTAATAACTGTGATGGTTGGGTTAAGGGTTGGAGTAGGTGTAAATGTTAATAACTGTGATGGTTGGGTTAAGGATTTAATTAGGTGTAGATGTTAATAACTGTGATGGTTGGGTTTTGGGTTGGAGTAGGTGTAGACGTTAATAACTGTGATGGTTGGGTTAAGGGTTGGAGTAGGTGTAGAAGTTAATAACTGTTATGGTTGGGTTTAGGTTTGGAGTAGGTGTAGATGTTAATAACTGTGATGGTTGGGTTAAGGATTTAAGTAGGTGTAGATGTTAATAACTGTGATGGTTGGGTTTTGGGTTGGAGTAGGTGTAGACGTTAATAACTGTGATGGTTGGGTTAAGGGTTGGAGTAGGTGTAGAAGTTAATAACTGTTATGGTTGGGTTTAGGTTTGGAGTAGGTGTAGATGTTAATAACTGTGATGGTTGGGTTAAGGATTTA